>JAJEJO010050368.1:68188-196805 GCA_020662805.1 Glaucomys volans
GTGAATTACAGGAATGCACCACCAAACTCAGCAATGATCTGTTTCTTTAAAAAGATGTTTATAGCTCATACTGTTGTAAAGACACTTTTAAAATTCGAGCAGAGGAATTACACCAAACCGAAAAAAAAAAAAAAAACCTCACCAAGAATTAAATTACACTTTTCCTACATACCATTTTGTCTTAATCTAAGAAATTACTGTCATATTCTGTATTTCAGAGTGACACTCTCAAATGTATATGTCCCTATTACATACTGCCTTTTTAAAAACCAACCTGAGACTAATTTATTTTTGTTTGTTTTGTTTTAAAATCTCCCTTCAGGTGCCCACACCTAGCCCGGTCAGTAACAAGAGGATGGTTCACTTTTCCCCAGATTCTCATCACCATGAGTGAGTACTCACTGTATTTACAAAACCTAGTTGGACTGTTCTACCTATTTATTTTGGGAAATTGGCAGCTATTGCTAGTAAATGTGGTTTAATTTGTATCTATCTTTAAAAAAGAGTAAATAATCATATGCCAATGACAATAGTGGAAGCACAATTTAAATGAAATTCATGACAGAAATTTAAATATTTTTAAATACCTTATTTTATTTATGATAGAGTTTGAAATTCATCTATTATTGAAATGCTTCCACTATCTGAAACATTTGAATTTTCATCACACTGAGTAGCATCAATCTCTCTTAGTCCTTGACCTTTACCCACTCTGTACTCCAACCCTTTTGATCTACTGAGATGAAGAATAAGTGACTAGTTTTTCCATTACTTCTTTGCTCTTTTTCATGCCTACTATTTGGTAATAATGATCCAGAGCTCTAAAGATACCAGAATATATTTTGATTTAGCAACAAAAGGAAAACATAGCTGGGGCTGGGACTCAGTGGTAAAGCACTTGCCATGTGTGAGTTCCTGGTTTTCATCCCCAGCATTGCAAAAAATAAATTAAAAATATTTTTTTAATGCAATACAAAAAGGAGGAGACTGTTAGGCCAATTTGTATGAACCGGGTCTCTTAGCACTCAGATCTATAAAAATAAAAGATAGGAATAGAATTGATGTTAAATATTACATTAACCAGTAGATATATGAACTGATTTTAGAGAGAACTCATGATAGCGTTCTAATTATTTTTTTAGTTTTAGTATTGTGAAATATAATTGTGCCTTTTTAATTAATTGAATATGGTTGATGACTGTTTCAGACCTTAAATATCTATTATCGACTGTCCATAATTGTTATTGTCATTGGCCAACTGATCCATCTACCTTTTGAAATAATTTTTTTAACTGAATAGGTTTCTACTCAGAGAAATTTAAAATCATGTTGTGTTTTTGTATACACACAATTTTTGTTGCAGAATAATTTGATAGGGTAACTAATGAAAGATTTTGGAGCATAAAAATGTATTAGGATAGCTGGATTCACTGATGCACACCTGTTATTCCACCAACATGTGTGGCTAAGGCAAGAGACTCACAAGTTCAAAGCCAGCCTCAGTAACTTAGAGAGGCCCTAAGCAACCCAGCGAGACCCTGTCTCAAAATTAAAAATGAAAAAGATGTGGCTCAGTGTAAAGTGTCCCTGGGTTAAATCCCCTGTACCCCTCCCCAAAACACATATACACACATTCACATATGTGTATATTAGGACAGAATTCTTTGAGGAAGTAAGCTGGAAATACAAATGTAAGGAGAAATATTAATCAAGTAAATTTTCAGCTTTGAAAAAAGTGTGATATTTTCATGTTCATTCTCAAATTGATAATGGTAGATATCAAATAACAGTGATTCTTAGATTCCGATGTATATATTTAAGAGGAGCATAATGATTTTATTTTAAAATCAATATATAATTGATAGAAGATTAAATTCTTTGCAAATGCTTAAATTTGTGTTGCAAAATTTTTGATGTCTTCATAAAAATTTGTGAGGAAGATATTTTTGTAATAGTTTCAGGTACTTTGTATTCAAAAATGGTAAAGAAAACTGTTAGGTAGAATGCTTTCAGGAAAAAGTCACAGAATATCCTACAAATAATGGTTTCAATACAAGGATTAAGTTTACTGACCTATCCAGAAAGTTGAAAGTAGGCAGTTCCATGGCATGGGGGGAGGTATTAAGAGTATCTGCCATGACCTTCTTTAGAGAATCTTTGGTTTTTCTCCAAAATTCAATTTGGGCCAACAGTTCTCTAATGCCTCTTATATTCTTTGGGTTTCTATTTGAACTCAATTATAGTATTTATCACATTGTTCTCTGAATTATAATTATAATAAACATGCTTTATTCCAGTGAATTTGGCAAGGAGACTGTCTTGTTCTCCTTTGAGTCTCACAATATACAGCACACTGTCTTACATATCAAATCAGAGTCTCTCAGATCAAAATGATCAAGTTCTACTAGCCAGTGGTAGAAAGGGTTCATGAAGGAACCAACTAAATATTTGTTGAATGCAATTTTAAGTGGCAGGAGAAACAAGTACTAAAGCTAGAGTGAATCATAGAGGGTGTCTAATCCACTTCCCAAGAACTTGAAGCTCAGAAAGGTTAAATGATTTGCTTCAGTTGACACACTAACTCATAGAAGTTACAGGATAGACTCCAAAAGAAATAAGTACTAAAAATGATCATCTCTAAATGATGGAATTACAAGATTATTGAGGTGGGGAGCATAGGAGTGCTTTTTGTTGTTTTCCAGACTTTTATTTATTTTAGTTGACATTTCAGGAAAGCCACAATGAATATTATGAAAGAATGATACCTTAATATAGTTATATTACCTAATTCTTCCAAGTAGGGGAATTTCATGTGTGTTAATTCGTTCTATACCCCCATAAGCACTGCAAAGTAAGTGGGGATGGGTATGAACCCTGTTTCAAATATGAGAAAAACAAAATTCTAAGTGGCTCTGCCATTTGTTCTAGGTTATATGACTACTAAGTAATAGATGAAGAACTGAAACCAGGGTCTATGTTCTTCTGTTACAACTCAGTTAAATTAAGGACCATAAACTCCATGACCTCATGTCATTTCTTGGTATGTCCCTTTACTCCACATGTTCTGAGTTGCTTAAGAATATTACATTCTTAATTTTTTTTGTCATTTTACATCATTTCTTTGTGATAATAAGTAATAATCAAAAGAGAACAGACATATTCCACCTAGGATGTAATCCAGCTCACATATGGTCTCATGTCTTGTGTTCTGTGAACTGGTTATCATCAAGACACTCCTTTCTGATGCCTACACAACAGTATAGGGGATGGAGCAGGTAAGTGTGGTTTTATTTAATCTTGACTAAAGTTTACCTTTGGGCATGTAACAAAGGACCTGTCAAAATGCAAAGAAATAGTCCTTAAACTCCCACATATTTTCAGAATCCTAATTTATTAGTAAAGCAACAACTTCTATTTTTATTCTGTTAATGGTCCTCTAAGTCAATATTTGTCTTGCTTTGTAAAATTTTCTCTAAAACTAGTCTGATACAGGCATACATAAAATAATTTCACTTGTTAGGGTTTCATTCTTAAAATAGATTTTAATATATACAGCAAAATAGCCTACAGTCTCAATAACATTTAAAAGTTTTTAGTTCTCAATTCATGTGATTGGATGGGCAGTCTCACAGTTACCAAAGACTGGTGCAGCCTAGAAATGGCCAGTCAAAACATACAGCCTCCTGAACTGGGTAAAGGAAATGGATGTTTTAGAGTTAGTACAACAATACCCAGCATAGAATTTGATATGAAAAAGCTCACCTTACCAAAAGTTTTCAGCTTAGTATAATAAGAAGAATGGAAATGTCATGATGATGCATAATGTGGGGGGGAAAGATGGCAAGAATGGAGGAAAGATAGCTAGCATAGAGGGAAGGGAGGGGTGGGGGTGGGTGGGGGGTAAAATTAATAACAGAATGTGTGACAGATACCATTGCCCAATGTACATGCATGAATGCACAGATGGTGTGACTCTACCTTGTGTAGAAACAGTGAAACAATAGCTATACTCCATTTGTGTTCAATGAATCAATAAGTAAATAAAAAAAAAAAAAAAGAAAAAAAAAAAAAAAAAGTTTGGGTAGTTACTCTTAAGTAATATTATATAATTCCCATTATATTGGTGGTGCTGATGTTAAATGTTGACCCCTACCATCCCTCTTACAATGACAGTTAGTGTAATAGATGTCACAGTAGATAACTGGACTTGAGTGACACTACAAGTTCACAGGGTAGAGATCCTGCTCAACAAAGTTTCAGCAAATTTAACTGCATGCTCGAACTACCCCACTCAAGCTTCAATAATACTTTAGCACATAGAGTAAGGGAAACATAAATCTCAAATGAATAACCAGCTCCCAAATAGGAATAGTTGGGCGGAATCTCAGGTTTCACTCCTGAACATCTATCTACTCATACTGCAAAAACAGAGAGAAGTCCCAAGAACAAAAAGATAACTACACACCAAAGGATGAATGCCTAAAAGAGGAAGAGGAATTCATCTCAACCGATGCAAAAGTCCAAGACCTCTGAAAACTTGAGGAAAGAAGTAAAGAAGTCTCCCCTGCAAATTTACAGTTCCCCCAACAAAGGAACCCACAGATCAGGAAGTGGATGAAATTTCAGAGAAAGAATATAAATGATTAATAAAATGTTCAATGAGCTATAAGGTCTAAGGAATGAATTTAAGAGAGCAAAATACATGAGGTACAAGACCATTTCAATAAACAAATAGAGAGGGGCTGAGGATATAGCTCAGTTGGTAGAGTGCCTGTCTCACAAACACAAGGCCCTGGGTTCAATCCCCAGCACCTCCAAAAAAAATAAAAATAAAAAAAGAGATACAGCTATGGAAAATAAATTAATCAGAAATCTTGGAAATAAAAGACACAATGAATCAAATTAAAAATTCACTTGAAAGTATCACAAATAGATCCAATTATGTGGAAAACAGAACTTCAAGCCTCAAAGACAGAACTTCAAGCCTTGAAGCCAGAGCACATGAACTTCAGTACTCAGTATGCAATAAAGGGGAAAAAGGACAATGATCAGAATATACAAGAACTCTGGCAAATCAAGAGACCATATTTGATGGTCATTAGATTAGAAGAGAACATGAAGATACAGGTATTAAGAACCTTTTCAGTGAAATAATAGCAGAATAGTTTCCCTACCTTACTGTAGGGATGATGGACATCCACAAACAGGATTAGTATAGAACCCCAGATAGACAAGATTAAAAAGAACCTCTCCAAAATACATAGTCAAACCACCTAACATAGGAAACACTATTAAAAACTTCCAGAAAAATGTCAACTTACATTACAGGTAAACCAATAAGGCTTACTTCTGACTTCTCAACTCAGACCCTAAAATCAAGGAGGGCCTGGAATGAGATATTTCTGAAAAAAAACAATTGCTATATCCAGCAATGTCATCTTTCAAAATTGATGTATAAAAATACTTTCCATGGTAAGGATAAACTAATAGAATTCATAATTACTAAGCCAGCACTACAAAAAATACATAATGATATACTATACATAGAAGAACTGAAAAACAAACCCCAACCACATAAGTGAATGAAGCACTCCAGAAGAGCAACTAAATGAAAATTAACACCATATTTAATATAGCAAATAAATCGACATGACAGGAAATAACAAATATCTGTCTATAGTATCACTGAATGTAAATAATCTCAACTTCCTAGTTGAAATGCCTAGATAGGCAGAATGGGTTAAAAAACAATATTCACCTATATGCTGTTTGCAAGACATTCATCTCATAAGCAAAGCTATTATCCACAAACTGAATATAAAAGTATGATAAAGTGAACAATGCAATATATATATATACCTTTCTTCTTGGCAGCTCATGGAAACTTTACAAAGTAGACCATAATCTAAGTCACACTTAAGTGTTCATGAATACAAAAAAAAAATGATAAATTCCTGTTCATCTTATCAGATCATAATAGAATAAAATTAGACATAAACAGCAAGAAAAATTATAGAAACCATATTAATACAGGGAGATTGAGCAATACTCTTTTAAATGAGGACTGAATTATAGAAAAAATGAGAGAAGAGATAAAAAAATTCTTAGAAAAAATGACACTAGAGGTACAACATAGCAATTTATCTGGGATAGTATGAAGGCAGTTTTAAGAAGAAAGTTTATAACACTGATTGCCTATATTTAAATAACAGAAAATGCCAAGTAAATAATTTAATGCTATACCTCAGAGCCCTAGAAAAGAACAAACTAGTTCCAAAAGCACTAGAAGACAGTAAATAATTAAGAACAGAGCCAAAATTAATGAAATTGATTATAAAAAATACAAAAAGTCAATGGAACAAAGAGTTGATCCTTTGAAAAGGTAAACAAACTTTATAAATACCAAGCCAAACTAACTAAAAGAAAGGGAAGGCCCAAATTAACAGAATTGGAGATGAAAAAGGAGATATCACTACAAACACTTCGGAAATCCAGAGGGCCATTAGAAAAGATTTTGAAAATGAATACTCCAATAAATTGAAAAATCTGGAAAACATCAACAAATTTCTAGACCTATGTGACCTACCCAAATTAGTCAGGATGATATAGAAAACCTAAACAGACCAGTATTAAACATGAAATTGAATTAGCAATTAAAACACTTCCAACAAAGAAGAGCCTAGGACCAGATGGATTCTCAGCTGATTTCTACCAGACCTTTAAAGAAAAACTAAGTCTTTCTCAAATTATTCCATGCAATAGAAAGTGAGGGAACAGTCCCAAATTCTGTGAAGCCAGTATTACCATGATAGCAAAACCAAACAAAGACATATCAAGAAAACTACTGACCAGTAACCCTAATGTACATAGATACAGCAATCCTTAATAAAGTATGAGTGACCTAACATTCAAAAACACATCAAGAAGGTAGTGCACCGTGATTGCCATAGGTTTCATCCCAGGGATGCAAGGTTGGTTCAGCATACCAAATCAATAAATGTAATTCACCACATAAATAGAATTAAGGACAAGAATCATATGATCAACTCAAGAGATACAGAAAAGGCCTTTGACAACATACAGCACCCTTTCATGCTAAAAAACCTGGAGAAACTAGGGAAGAAAGGAACTTAAAGGCTATATATGACAAACCAAAGCAAATATCATACTGAATGGAGAAAAATGAAATCAGGAACAAGGAAAGGATATCCACTCCCCCCACTCTTATTCAATATAATTCTTAAGACTCTAACTAGAGGAATCAGGTAAAATAAGGAAATTAAAGGGATAGAAATAAGAAAAAAAAAAAACCTCAAATTACCGCTGTTTGCTGATGACATGATCCTATATATAGAAGATCAAAAAACCTCTGCGAGAAGGCCTATAGAGCTAATAAGTCCAGCAGAGTAGCAGGATACAAGGTTAACATTCTTATGTCAGTGACTTTACTGCAATAATGAATCTGCTGAGGAAGAAACGAGGACAACAGTTCCATTCACAATTACTTCAGAAAGAAAAAACTTGGAAGTAAATTTTTAACCATGGAGTTGAAATACTTCTACAGTGAATACTACAGAAAGAACACTGATGAAAGACTAGAAGATGAAAAGATCTCCCTTGAATGGCAGAATTACTATTGTCAAAACAGCCATACTACCAAAAACATTTACAAATTTAATGTAATTCCCATCACAAAAAAAATGACATTCTTCACATAACTAGAAAAAAAAATAGTCCTAAAATTCATTTGGAAGAATAAAAACCCAAAATACCCAAAGCAATACAGATCAAGAAGAGTGATGCTAGAAGCATCACAATATCTAATCTCAAATTTTGCTACAGAATAACAAAAGTGGCATGATATAGGCATCAAAACAGACATGAAGACCAGTGGAATAGAATAGAAGACACAGAGACTCACAAAAATTCATCTGATTTTTTTTTTTTTTTTTTTTTTTGGTACTGCAGATTGAACCCAGGGGTGCTTGACCACTGAGCCACATCCCCAGCCCTATTTTTGTATTTTGTATAGAGACAGGGTCTCACTGAGTTGCTTAGGGCCTCGCTAAGTTGCCAAGGCTGGCTTTAAACTCGTGATCCTCCTGTGATTATAGGCATGCACCACCGCGCCAGGCTAAATTCATCTGATATTTGACAAAGATGCGAAAAATATATTTTGGAGAAAACATAGCCTTTTAAACAATTGGTTCTGGGAACACAAGATATCCATATGTGGAAGAATGAACCTAGGTGTCTCCTACCTTGCACACAAGTCAAATCAAAGTGAATCATAGACCTGGGAATTAGACCAGAAACCTTGCAATTGGGTGAATTCTCCAATATATTGGCACCTAAATCTGAAGATGAAACCTAGACTCACAGTGGGACAGCACCAAATTAAAAGGCTTCTGCACAGCAAAGGAAACAAGAGCATGAAGAGAGAGCCTACAGAAAGAGAAAATCTTTGGCAGCTACTCCTCCAGCAGGGGATTAATACCCAAAATATAAAACCAAGTTTAAAAAAAATAACCCAATCAATATTGGGCAAAAGAATTGAACAGATGCTTCTCAAAATAAAAAAAAAAATGGCAAACAAATATATGAAAAATGTTCAATATCCCTGGAAATCAGGTAAATGCAAATGAAAACAATGTTATATTGAGGTTTCATCTCACTCCAATTAGATTGTCAGTCATCACGAATACAAATAATAAATACTAGTGAGGGTATCGGGGGAAAAGATAAACTCTTGGATTGTTGGTGAGAGTGTAAATTAGTACAACCACTTTGAAAAGCAGTATGGAGATTCCTCAGAAGATTAGGAATAGAACTACCATATGACCTAGCTGTCTCACTCCTAGGTATTTGTCCAAAAGAACTAAAATCAGCATAGTATAGTGATATAGGCACATCTATGTTTATAACAGTGTGATTCACAGTAGCAGAGACAAGAAACCAGCTGAAGTGCCCATCAACAAATGAAATGAAAAAGATACACAGACACACACACACACACACACACACACACACACACAAGAATTTGACTTATCTATAAAGAAGAATGAAATTATGACATTTCCTGGTAAATGGATAGAACTGGAGAATATCATGCTAAGTGAAATAAACCAGTCTAATGTTTTGTCTCAAACATGGAAGATGCAGCAAAGTAAGTGGGGGGAAAGGTAGGACCCCATGAAAACAGATGGAAGAACAGTGGTGTAGAAGGAGTGTGTTGAGTGGAAGGGAGGAAGGACAGGAAAAGGGAGGGAATGAAGAATGAAATTGATCAAATTATACTATGTACATATATTAATTAATATACCACAGTGAATTCCACCTTTATACATATCTATAAAGCACTAAAATAAATACATAAATGAATAAATAACCCCAAGTGTTATAGGAAGAGGAACAGGGGGAGGGGAAGGGAAGAGAGAAGGAATAGAAACAGCCCTGGATGCTGAAATTATATTCCATACATGTATGATCATGTCAAAATTAACCCAACTATTATGTACAACTATAATGCACAAATAAAAACATTTTTAAAAATTTCCATTATAAACACAATTACTTTTTAGTAATGTGGTGAATAGACAACTTTGCTGTACACATGTTGGAAATGGAGTCCTGTTTATAAAGGTAGATTAATGTGTTCTGCACAGGTATTTAGAAGTCTCACAGAGTATCATTATTATAAAAATGTGACCATTTTAATATTGTAATAATTGTTTTAAATACTATCTAGTAATTATCTAGTAATTATTTTTTTACAAAGCATATATATTTAAAGTCCAATTGCCAAAATATGATAAATTCCTTTTAATAAGAAATATTTAGCACCAATAATCAAATATTCATTAATATAACCAGTGATCTATAGGAATTATGACTAGAGCTAACACAGAGAAATTAGCTCTAATTTCTAAGTCAAAATAACATTAACTTTTGAAATTCATAATTATTCTGTTGCTTTTCTAATGTTCAAATATTAAAATGTGAAACAAAGTTATGACTAACTTTAAAAAAATCATATGTAAGCATGCTGAGACTCCCTTTATGTGTTCTCTAAATGGTCCCAGAATTTTTTCACATATCACTTATAAGACATTTCCCAATTACTCATAAAACATTTACTTTTAAATAGAGATAAATGATTTATTGATTTTAAAGTGATATGTATAGTTTGCTTTAATTTCATTTTTAAGTAAAAGATACTTACCTAATTGTATATAGATCAAACTTATTTTATATGCACATGGGTAACTCATTATAATCCTATGATGAATTCCTTTTTAAAGCAAATATTCACCCTTTATCTTTTGTGTAAATATCGAGTTTGCTTAAAGCAAGATTTGCCTGGATTAAAGGTTATGTTCTTTGGGAGTACATTTACACTTTGAAATTTAGCATCTATTGCTTTATAGGAAAGTGGCTTTAACTGTAGGTTGAGATAAATAAGATATTCTAAATCAATTCTACCTCTGATTTACTGTGATTCCCTTGGGTAAATAAGTTTAGCTTATGAATGTCTTAATTTTTAATAATAGAGTAAATATAACTCTCCTTTCTTACGTATTTTTACAGAGTACCTATGTAAAATATAGAAAGATTATTGAATTAGGCATAGACATATTAAATGATGCCACTTTACATCATACAGTATATTTCATTTCAGAGCATTTCTATATGCATTGCTGTTTTTAAGGTTTTCACTACCTTCTATAAAGTAATCATAGCAGGTATTTCATCCCCATTTCATACACAGCTTGACTTATCTAAAGTCACACACTTACTCTGTTCAATCAAAAATCAATAAAAAAAAGCAAATTATTAGGCATCTATTATGTTTGGCAACGTGCTAGCCATGTGGGGGAATCCTTTAAAGGCATCCATTAGCACTGGTTAGACTCAGAAGATAGTTGTTGCATGCAGAAACTCACAGAATAGAAGTGGACATGTCCCTGTATTTCACCTTGCACTATTGGGAAAAAATAATATTTATTTTAAATACTATATGTTGGTTTGTTAGTCTTGTGTAAGCCTCCAAAATCTGAGAGGGATTAATTTTACTTTTTATATAAGGAAGTAACTGAGACTCAGAAAACTAATTTTTCTGAGGTTATCTAACTAGTAAGTACCAGGTATCTAAACATGGGTCTTTCTAATTAGCAGTCATACCAGTCTAAACTTCCTGAATTTTCATTGGTAATTTAATAAAAGAAATAAAGGTTTTGAAGAGCCTCTTTAACCTAATTTTAGAGTGGACTTTGTGTTTCATGGAAAAAGTTTATGAGGAATATCTTTATCATTCTCGTCGTCTGGTCCTTAGGACATAAGAAACAAAGAATCTTAAATAATCACCTAGCCCAGTGCTCTCATTCCTCTGCTTTCATAAAGAATAACACCATGGATAGAGTTAGTAAAACTCTGAACTACATCAAAAGTCATTCCTTTATATACTATACTGACTCAGAAACTATTTATGAAGCTACTACTACATACTGGGTGCTAGGTATACAGCAGCAATGCAAAGTTCACAACAATGAACAAGACATTGTCGTTCTCATGGTACCCACAGTCTAATAGAGTTAATAGACATTAATCAGCAAGCTTATACATAAATGTATAATTATACAGTGACACGTAAGTTCATTGTTATTTTCTGGACTAAGTACTCTAAAGGAAAATTTCTAAAACACATGTGGACTAACCATAGAATTGGAATCTCTGGAAACTAATTGAATTGGTGGTGAGAAGAGTATTTCAAGAAGGGAAAATAACGTGTTCATTCTTCAAGAGAATGCTTAAACTGATTGAGCACAGAGTGGGAAAGAGGAGAGTGCAGTATGTGAGGAGACTGGAGAAAGGTAGAGAGGGACCAGATAATGCCAAGCCTGGTTAGTCATGTTAGAGTTTTCTTCTCCTAAGAATAGTGTGCAAACCCTTAAGATTTTGGTTTGCTTTTATTTGTTTGTTCACTTGGTGTGAATGAACTCCCTGTTTGTTTCTATGGTGACACATATGCCTTAGTCCTGGTGGTGTCATCTAAGGTTGTTACCAAGACCCAGTTCTTAATCATATGTCTTCTTAGTACTTCTTGCCTTGATTTTTCTTTCTTTGCTTTTAAGTCTCTTTTATTTTTTCCACATTTTTTATTGACACAATTGTATATAATTGTGAGATTTGTTGATACATATTTGTACGTGGACATAATATAACATTATTATTTAGCCAGTATAACTCCCCAGCACTTCTCCCATCCCTCTTCTCTTTCTCTTTTCCCTGTCCCTTTCTTCTAGTCTACTGATCTCCCTTTGATTTTAATCATATCTCTACCACCTTTTCCTTTTTTCTCTCTAGCTCCCACATATAAAAGAAAACACATGACCTTTGACGTTCAGGCTTTAGCTTATTTCTCTTAACACAATGTTCTCCAGTTCCATCCATTTTCCTGCAAATGAGATAATTTTATTTTTCTGTATGTCTAAATACAATTGCATTGTGTACATATACCATATTTTCTTTATCCATTCATCCATTGTAGGATACACAGCCATAATTTGGCTATTGTGAATTGGGCTGCTATAAACATGTCTTTTGCCCTAATTTTTATTTCCATATCTCAGTCTATGAAATCCTATTCTAGGATGTTGGGTTAGAAGTCTGACATATATTTCCACTTAACCATTTTCCTTCCTCCTTTCTGTTACATGTGTCTTCATACTTAAGCCTCTCCAGTAAAATAATTATAGTTCTCAGTGAAGAGAAGTGTAGAAGATGGTATACCATTTCCAAAGTTAATTCAATTTTTCAGTGATGACCTTTTCAGACCAATGCTATCCAGGCCATCTCTTTACAATAATTAAGATGTATATCTGCACTGAACATCATGGTAACCCCTAAACCACATGTGGCTATTCCAATGGTAGTAACTTAATTTTTAGTATAACTTCAAGTTTAAATAGCCAGTTATGGTTATTGGCTTCCATTTCGAATAGCACAGACTTAGACCATTTTATGTTCATAGGACCCACTATTAAGTTCAAATAAAATTGTGGTTCTGAGTCCAAAAATAGCAACTTAACTCTAATAATAAAAATCTGGATTATAAAGCTACAATAGCAATTGTCTTCTGAAAAGTACAGTGTACTAGATAGATTAAAGGAAAGGGAAACTACTGGTGATTGAATAGAGCAAATTATATGCCATGCTTGTATAATTATGTCACAGTGAACCCCAATATTTGTATATCTGTAATGAACTAATAAAAAATAAATATAATTAACTAATTTTTCAAAGTACATTTTAGGAACTTTCATTTAAGCATCTTGTAGTTGATTTTGTCCTTTCCCTGGGTATAATATGAATTGACTTACAATGAAATCTAATACACTTCTGTTACCTACGGTTCAACTGAGGGAAGAAGTGGGTAGGAGGATTAAGGAAGAGTGAGAAGCAATTAGAGATTTTAATTTTTAAAAAACTCTTGTAACTTCATAATTATAGACTACAACTGCTCTACCTGAAAGACCACTTCAGTAGGGGCTCGGTAGGTGATGGTGGTTCCAGTAACTATCATAGCCCTGCTGAGGATTAGATGAAGTAATATATGTCAGGCTTAGTTCCTAAATGTGCCTAAACAGTGTCTGTATGCTAGAGGAAGAACTGGTCTTGGAAACCTCATTCAGTCCTTAAGGTGTCTCAGCCTAGCCATTCTTTGCAATTGATCACTTTCCAACTATTCTGTGTTCTCTCCTCCCAGATATTTCTTTCACTATCAGTCTCCCTGTAAACCTCTTCTACAATCTTGATTTCAGTATAAACAAATGTAAATAAACATCCCTACAACTCCATTCTTTTTCAGAGCATTTTTTTCCTTCTTTATCTTTATATAAACTTGACTTTCACTTTTAATGACATTACTGTCTACGTATTTCCTATGTATTTATTTTTTTCTAAAAAGCTAGTACCTTGCTTATTTTCCCAGTATTATGCTAGGTTCTGGGAACACTAAAAAAGAAAAAAAAATCTTTACCCCCAAGAAAACATGATATATATTGGAGGCAATGATAGAAAAGTGTGATTAAGAACAAGTGGTATGGAGTCAGACAACCTGGATTCCAGTCCTTGCTAGCTTTGTGATCTTGAATAACAGTAGGACTTTTCTTATTATGTTCATGGTATCCAGCACATGGTAAACACTCACTGGTGGTGGTGGTGGTAGTGCTTTTACTGTTGCTTCTATTACTACTTGTACCACTTCTACCAGTTACTGCAGCTACTACAAGTATGCCTGTTAATCTTATTCCTTTCTCAAGGACCTCTGATTTAGTATTAGGACAAATAAACGCCAACAGCATATGACTGCTTTAATGGAGATATGTGTAAAGAAGTTGAGAGCGTAGAAGAGAAAGCATCTTAATCTGCCAGGATAAATTAGATATATGGCCCATAAGAGGTAACCTCCAGCTTTCTCTCATTCCTGTAGTGGTGGATACAGAGGCTATCATTTTTCTACCACATCATTTCCCCTTCTAGATCATTCCTTTTTTACTCCTGAGATTTCTTTTTCATTTGAGATTCATACTACCACTTACCCCTCTTCATCTGCCCTCATTCTTGGAGGACTTTGGCACCTGATTTAGTCTTGCTTTCTGCATCAATTTCTAAATAACCTAGTTGTTGACAGCATGTATAATGGTTGGAAGGTACATGGACTTTCAAATCAAAATTTGAACCAGCTCTGCCACTCAGTTATGAAATCTTTGGCAAATCTCTGAACCTGATGCTTTATTTGCAAATGGGGATGGTGTCTGTCCTGGGGATAGTTTACAGATTAAATGAGAACAGTGTGGCCTTCAGTCAGGGCTCAGTAAATGTTGGGAACTTACTCCTGTGACCCTGTGGTGAAGCTAGGATGGATCGTTATGTGCTAGCACTCAGCAGTTTATTTTCCTCTTTGACTCACAGTGTTCATCTGCATGCCACTTCAGTTACTCCCCTGGCTACTCTTGAATATAACCATGAACCCAGAACTACTCTAGCTATGAAATTTTAAATTGATTTTATCATTTTCGTATCATAACCTAATATTCTTCCAGCTTTTTTCTGCCTTTATGTTCACTACCATTGTACTTTAGATGTGTTAAGTCTGCCATTCACATTTGGATTAATTTATCCAAATATATATTCCTTAACTCCCTTTGTTTTTAGTCTTAGAAGATGTGATTTTCCCAAAGCTGCTTCTGATACCTGTGCTTTTAATTAATTTAAAGAAGTTTTTTTTTTCCTTTCCAAAACTTTCTTTTATCATTTACTACATTTTTAAATCTCTAATTTGCTTCAACCCTACTATCTGTTGTCTCCCCTCTTGCTTGCCTTGAAAGCTTAATTTTTAGAAGGAATGGATTATAGCCTACTCACTACTTCCCCACTTCTCCCTTCATCCACACTCAACAATGTAATTTTAATCCTGGTTTCTTCCTACTCCACTCCTGGAACTTCTCTGGAAGAATTCACCAGTGATCCCTCCAATTTTATCAGTGCCTGTCAGACCTGATTTCTCAATATTTAGCACCAATGACCACTTCTTTTTTAATTGTTTCCTTTCATGGCTTCAGTGATAATCACTGCTGTTAGTTTTTTGCCTTTCTGAACATATATTGTCAGTCTTCCTACTCATGCCCCACTAGATAGAAAGAGAAAGGTATAAGCACACAGTGACAAAGAAGGACAGCATAATTCTGCTGACAAGTGGTTTTGCCCAATTTCTAGAACAAGAAAGCTGTTGGAGGATTTCACTAACTTAGCAGACGATAGGAATGTAAACATCTCTCTCTGCTGAAGGAGATTCTGATTTGCTCTTCACATGCCTTAGGAAAGCAGAAAACAAAAATAGGGGGGCCACTGAGCTAAAATAGTAGGTCTCAATCAAGAAAGTAAATATTTCTTTCTTGAGAAATTTGCCAATCCAAGAAGCAAAAGATCACAAGATGATAACCTTTGGAGGTTTTTCCCCAAAAAAAGAAACTTGGGTCATTATCCTGTAGATAAACTTAATAATTTGCTCTTCTGGTTAGTTTTGTATTACCTTTTCAATACTGATTGGATGCCTCTTGATCTGAAAGTATTTGAGAAAATCCGTCAGTATAAGGAAAGACCAAAATAACCAGGAAAAGGTACCAGCTCATCAAATGACATCATTCAAATAGATTTATCAATCTTATAAACCAAGTATAGCAAAATGTTAATAATAGGATCTAGATAGTTGACATTTGAGTTTTTGTCCTAATGTTCTTTCAATTTTACTATTTTAAAATTTCATAAATTTGGGTGGAAATTCAAAGAGACAAAAGATAAAATGGGGAATAAAGGGTGAAAGAAATCAAAGGTCTTTAAAATATGAAGAGACATCCCATGCTCATGGATTGGAAAGTTCAACATAGTAAAGATGTCAATTCTATAGCCACAGTATTCAAGACCATGTGATTTTAGCAGGAGGACAGACACATAAATCAATAGAACAGAATAGAGAGACCAGAAATGGAACCACACAAGTATGGCTGATGGACTTTTTACAAAGATGCAAAAGCAATTCAGTGGAAAAAGCATAGTCTTTTCAACAAATTTCAGAACTGTTCTTTGGGCTGGGGGGAGGAGACTTTTCAAAGAAGCTCCAGACTCTAGAGAAATATTTGTATATCACATATCTAACAGAATATGACTGCTGCAGTAGACAGTGGAAATACATTGAGAAAATGTGGGATACAGAAAACTAGGTCCAGCAAAGGACAGAAATGACATGAAGGTAAAGAAAGTTCCAGGACAGATCTGGAGAGAGAGAACAAGATGAGAATAAAAGTATACTGGGACGGAGACTTTCTGGGTCCTGAAGAAAGGAGGGCAAGTAAGGGATGCATACCAAAGATTTTTTTCACATGTGAAACTAACATTGATAAGGATGTGACACTTCTAATAAAAAATTCTAGGGGAGTAGTTAGGAAAAAATAGCAAAGGAAGAAAAATGAGGCAAGTATCAACTTCAAGAGAAACACAAGGGAACAGTGGTAGAAAGTATATACATCATCATAATAATGTCATATTCATAATTGATTAATCAAAGTGGTATTATACTTGGAAATAGAAGGTTGGGAGTTAAAAAAGAACTAAATTTATCACAAAGGAAAATCAATCCTTGACATCCAAAAATCAATTGATCACGAACTATCAATATAGCTATAATCTTTCAAAATATAGCAGTATATCTCAGAAAAGGAAAAGACTGAAAGAGTTGACAATTTTTCCATGGACAGAGCTTTGGAGTCAGGATAGACATGACAAGTGACTGCTATTTTAATGTTTTTAGTTTTTTTTAACTAAGGTATGAATTCAGTTTTTTTAAAGTTTTTCTTCAAAGCAAAAGTTATGCATATACCATAGCCAAAAGGAAATATCTTATTCAATGTGTCAGTAGAATTATATTGAATAATCTGTTTACCATTGGTAATTAACCCAGACTTTATTTACTAATACCAGTAAGTGTCGATTCCCATGTCGATGGTAGAATCTGCCCTGCCAAGGAACACCAATTTCTATGAGCTTGAGAATGTTACATTAAGAGCATAGAGAAATCTTATTACTGTAGAGGGGATAGAGAATATAGAGTACCAGGAAAGATGCCCTTGCACTGTAAGCCCCTTACCTTTCTATAATGTGGTATGGTGAAAGCACAATTTGAGCATCTGGAACATGAGAACAACCTTATAAGGTTTTTATGAGGATGGGAAATAATACATGGCATGTTTCTAACATAAAAAGATATACAGTATTTCTGTTCTTGAAATAATAAATAGCATCAATAGTAATACTGGTATCATTGCCTATGATTATAGGTTTTTAAGAGATTAGAGTGCTATAATATCTCTAAATTTTCTAGTCCTTGATGTTTACAATTAGTTTTTATGCAGAATACTGCCATAGAACTGGGCCATAGCTAATAATAACTCCCACTGAAAGTGTACCGCGTGATATTGAGAGTCCCAGAGGCAGCTGAAGCAAATGGGTAAGCCTGGGCCGTGGAAAAGGGATGACTTCACCTGTGCAGTAACTTCTGTATTTTCAAGTTATTAAACTTGTTCTCAGCCAGAATTCTAATTGTTGTAACTGTGAAAGAAATGAATCTGAGGTACTTTCAGCTGATGGCCCATAATTTCCATCAAAGGCTTTTTTTGTTGTCCCTTGGGGCAGAACTAGAGAATATAATACTCTTGTGTTCTTAACTTTTTTATATAATTCTTATAATCAAAAGGTCATGATTTGTTGTAATGATGCTATAATTAAGTTGTGGTAAATGATAGCATTTATAGATTTTATAACCAGAATTGATTCATAAAATGAATACAGTTCCAGCAGTTTATGTTAACGTAATTAAATGGAAATGTAATTCTAACTCAGTTTGCTTATTAAATTGAAAATTACTGGGTTATGAGCACTCTTACATTTCTGTCAAAATTGGTGTAAGTCTAGAATTACATGAAATATCCATTAAAATAAAGCATATTTAAGGCTCCATTGCTGGTGGTGAATAAATTTCTTAAAGCACCTGCAGGTTGATCATGTGAGAGCATGAGCCTTCAGTTAGGCCCAGCTAACTCCTCTTCTCTTTCCTCTGCAGCCATTGGTTTAGCCCTGGGGCTAGGACAGAGCATGGCCAGGTAAGGAACATTCTAATCCAAAAGGAAGTTGGTCTCTTTTCAAATATTTATCTGTCTCCCTTGAGGGTAGAAGATCAGTTTTATGAGAAAGGATATAAATCCCTAGCTTATTTTTAAAGGAGTTCATTGTGCCAGGGCTTAATACAGTGATCAAATGGGCGATCCTCAGTAAGCATCAGTTTTCCCTTACTGCCACCTTCCTGAGTCACATCGATGACCTCCATGGAAAGGCCCTGGAATTCACTACTTGTAGTCCTTCATTACTTATAAATGGTTTTCACATAATCAAGGTATCCAAGCAGTATACATGCTTACAAATTTAATTTGTATTGAACTTAAGATCAGCCAGCAAGAGAATATTTTTATTGAAGTTTAGAAGGTGGCAATAATTTCTTACTAGTTTACATTATATCTGTAGATGAATTTCTTTTGATCTCTTATTGGTGTATGTGACAATGCAATGATTAGTTGACTTAACAAGAACTTGACATTCATTTCAGTTGTCTTTGTATAGAAAATAATTCTACATTTTTTGTCTTTTGAATGTATTAGTTCTCTCTCTAAAGCATGCTAAGCTAATTTAGCATTTAAATTTGTGATGAGTTTTAAAGCATTTACATTTGTGAGTTTGAGTCCTTGCAAGATTTTTATCCATTATAAATCATGAAAACTATTTTTTATTTGGGCAATCCATAAAAAAACACACTTTTAAAATACCTGGGAATAATAAAATCCAAATCCATGATGCTGTTTTCTTCTGAGGAGGTAGGATGGGAGGTTGGTAAAGGATTGTGCTTGGTAGTATTGATAATGTTACTCTATCGGTGATGTTTGATATCTTACATGAAGTAACAGGTTCACACTTGAATACAACAGTTTTGGTGCCCTTGATTAATAAAAGGTACCAAAGAGTTAATTATAATCTAAGTTCTATTTCTTAACACAGATGAGCCCATTAAAAGAACAATATCTTACAAATTCCAAGTCAGTTGTAATAGTTTTATGTTATTTTGCCTTTTTCCATGAGAGTCATTTTCCCCTTTAGAGATACTTCTCACATTAATGTAGAATATTTACTACTATTCCTGTAAACAGTAGTAAACTAGGGCTGTGAGTGTAGCCCATTGGTAAGACCAACTTCCTAGCACACATGAGGCACTGGGTTCAATCCCTAGTACCAAAACAAAAATAACAGCTAATAGTTAATGATTTAGAAGGGAAAAAATTGACTGATTCATTCTTAACATTTTATGTTTTATAATCATTTGAACCAGTGTTTAAATCAGCCTTGTTTAAATGTTAGCATGTATTTCACATTTTTTACTTGACTACATACATATAATTCTTTTTATTTGTGGTAGCTAATGTACTGTAGACTCAGCACAACATTATTGAATCCTGGAACAATGTTCTTAGGTTCCTTCAAGCAGCTGGCACAAGATTTTCATCAACCAGTCAATTCATAACCTTGTTTTATGTGTATTTCTACTTCAGAATACCTGATTTAGTATATAGATTATTGATTCATTGAAATTGAACTGATGACCAGCTACTGTATGACACATGCCTGATGCAAGACTGGTCTAATGCACAAGCTTTTCTCTATACGGCCCATTGTAGCCTAGAAACATTAAGCAGAACTTTGACACGGTGCTTGATGGCCATTTTAAATGAGGATAATGACAAAAACACAAAAATTCAAGAAACAGACCCCCCCAAAAACCTTGTTTTTAGTATGAGAGTTGAAACAAGAAGACAAAGTGTCTCTTTGGTGGACCTTAGCTAGGAACCAATTTCCAGCAGCCACATTTTTACCTCTTTATGCAAGGCTGCAAATGGAGGCAAAAGTACCAAACATATTGATTTTACTGTTGCAAATAAATTTTAATAAGTAGGTAAATTCACAAATATGGAATCTATGATTGGTGAATATCAACTGCACGTATATGTGTATATGTAGAGAAATACACCCTATTTTACATTTTGAGGGATAATTATTTCTTAGTTCAATTAGACCTAACTATATAGCACAGTAAAATATTGCTAAACTTAGGTGCAAGGGATAAAGTGAAAAAACATGAAGAATTATGAAATTCTTCAACGTATTGTTGAATGAATATTATCTTTATCATTCATTATCACCTTTTTCTTTTCATATATCAACTTATCAACAGGGTAATGATTGTATTAACTCCATTTCTTTTAAAAGTTGCCCCTCGCTGCTTTCCACTGCTTGCTTTAGTGTTTAATCTCATTTCCATTTACATTCTACAGAGTGATCATACCTTCATTTAATAAATAACTCACCTGTCACCCACTATCTATCAGGTACTCTCTAATTTTACAAAAAGATATTATTCCAAGACCTCCTAGCTTTGATAATTTTACAAAAAGGGATGTTGATGGAAAACAGCATAGCTTTTCCACTAAGGTGGTTATAGTCTGGGAGGAAAGTAGCAATTATAGCATGTTGATAAGTGTTTGTGAAAACCAGAGAGAGGGCACTATAAAGACCACAAAAGAGAAATGACAAGTTGGTTGAGGAGGGGAAGAACAGAGGGAGAGGCACCATATGAAGCACAAGTGTGTACACACGTGTGTATTGTCTGTGTGTCTTCAAATTCTAAAGCTTTGCCTCCTTGAACATCTTATGGTTTGACATTTTGACTGAGTTTGCAAGTATCTTAATGAGTCATAGAACATAGTTTAGATATCACTTCTTTTAATGTTGAGGACAATGAAAGGCCAACTGTGAAGAGACTTGAAATTATTTTGCAGATATTAGAGGAATTACAGGAAAGAGGGCTGCCAATAGAGATGCTTGAATGCCTTGTCCATGACTGGCAGCAAAGATAGTAATGCTGTGGAATAAGAATCCTACCGTTTGCTTCTTCCTTTCACATCAGGGATTTGAGACTTAATAATTTTGTACAAATATCATGAATAGCCAAAATTTTTAATTCCTACTCTGTAACAATAAAAACCATTACCCACAAAGAATACTTTTCCTGATTTAATTCATTAATTTTTAAAACTGTGTGCCTAGGTTTGCATTTATGGACTTTAATATAATTCTTATATGAGTAATTTTTTAATATACATCTGCAGGTCACTAATAAGGGAATTGTATCTCCGTTTGGCCTAAGTCCAGCAATCTGAAAGTTGGAAGGTAAGAAGCACTTCGCACCATATTCAGAAGTTCTATTTTTAATCAAAGATGACATTATTGAGTCAGAACCCTAAAAATGACCTCACTTGTGACACTGATAGGAGTCCAAGGAAACATAAAACTTACCTATAAGAATAATGAAGAATTTGTCAAAATCCGATAAACTGTTCTTGCTAATCAAAGCAAGGATTCATGTATTAATGTGATAAATTCATGACTCAGATATCTGAGTGTATATTTATCAGAAATTCATTCTAAAGTTGCAAAGATACACCCAGATTTATAATCTTATTCATAAGATAAGATAATTTTGTGATGACATTTTTATGTAGACCCATTCACATGAAGTAATTCCAGTATATGTCTCTTTTTAAATAAAAAGTCCATCAAAAATTCGAGGAAGAAAACACATTCTTATAGGATTCTAATAGAAGGATCTAACATCTAAGTTCAGAGAACATTTCATCTAAGTTCATTCAGGTGTTGGTCTCTCTGAGGTATATTGGAATGTTTATTTGGGTTGCATTTTTAAAAACTTAACTATATAATTTTTATTCTAATACATTGTATATGGAATTTTCAGTTCTTTTAATTGTTTTAGCACAAACCTCGGGGAAAATGTTCAAAAATCAGAAAGGTTAATTAACTACCATTAATTTAAGTCAGAGGTCATCAACTTGTAACTATCTGTGTCACAAATGTTGGTTTGTATATATATATATATACTTTTTTAAAAGGCACTAGACTTAGAAATGCCAAAGTAATTAATTATTTATATTTTCAGAAACAATTTAAGTGTTCATGGTACGAAGTGTTTCTAAATTGAAACACTTTCAGATTAATGGACTTAAGATAAATGGTTGCTGTTTTCTGTGTGTAGTAATAATGAGGTATGGCTTCAGCTACATATCAAATACTCATTCTCATTCCCTATTTCATCACCTCATTCATTCATTCATTCATTCATTCAACAAATATTTATTGAGCACTAAAGATTCTGGACACAGTGCCAAACCATGGAGATGCAGGCAAATTGAATAACTGAGGCAAAGAACCAGAGATGACTAAGTTGAGTAAGAGGATGGTAAATATCCCAACTATAATCCCAGCAGCTCGGGAGGGACACTGAGGCAGGAGGATCTCGAGTTCAAAGTCAGCCTCAGCATCTTATTGAGGCCCTAAGTAATTTAGTGAGACCCTGTTTCTAAATAAAAAGTTTTTTTAAAAGGGGGAGGTGACTGGGGATGTGGCTCAGTGGTTAAGCACCCTTGGGTTCAATTCCCAGTACATATATACATATATGTATGTAACCTCCTCTCTCTGTATATAGAGAAGGGTAGGTCAGGTGGAGGCAGAAGCATAATAAATTATAGGTTTAGAGATACAACCATATAACCAAATTATGAGGGACAATGGACACCTTACACAAGATTTTAAGTTTTATCTCAAGAGAGTGATAAAGTCAGATTAATTTTAGACAGTTTGCGTTGGCTGCAGTTTGAAGAATGGATTAGATGAGAGCAAGGCTGCATGCAGGAGGCCATTTGGGAGGCTGTTACAGTTAAGAAAATGATGGTCTGAGCTAGGATAATGACAGCAAGAATGAAAAAAAAAGTAGATTTTTAAGAGGAATTTTAGGCATACTTATTTAGTCAAGACATTCCTGAAAGAAAGAGCTAACCATATTTCTTGGTGAACCAGGTAAGGTCTATTCTATCTTAAAAATGGCCAAATGAACTGACAATTCTAAATGATTTTACTGAACTGTTCAAAGCAGTGTTCTTCAGTAAAACTCACTGAATTGGGTTCAGTCAGTACCCACTAACAACCAGGATTATTCATGATAGTCATAATCATCATAATTGTTGCATTTTAGCCATACTCTCAGCATTTCTTATGTTCTGGTCTCATAGCGCTAAGCTTTGTACATGGTTTATCTTATTTAATGATCACAACAGCCTTACAGGTAGAATTATTGTTCTCTATTTTACAGGTGGGGACTAGGGCTTAGAAAGGTTAAACACTTGGCCTAAGGTTACACAGCTTGTAAGTGGTAAAGTTATTATTAAAACTTGTGACTTATTAGCTACTGAGGCAGCTGGAATTTGAATCCAGGTCTATCTCACATTATTACTTTTAAAACTCAGTGTTTGTTAGGGTTAATTTCTAGTATGTGGTATAATTTTTTTTACCCGTCTTCTCAATAATCATGTATCTTGCATAAGATAAGCTATAGTTTGAGTGAACATACTCTAGAGATTATCTTTTTTCCTCCCAGTTAGTAAGTGTGAAGGGAAGTGAATGGTAAGGCATTTTGAGGTGGCAATCAATATATTTTTTCTAATTACATATTTCCAGGCCAATAATTTCTTTGAAGAAGAATGGTTTGAGTATGTTTCCTTACCACGGTATGCCAGTAGGTATCAAGAAAACAGTATTAGCTCTTTCGTATCAGCTTAGGGGAAATAGCCCCCAAAACTTCTCAGTTGAATGCAATCATAGAGCCATTGCAAGAAAGATTATATTACTTAAGCAAAGGCAACTGCAGAGAACCAGGAACAGAACTGAGTCCTAGACTTCCAGCTCCAGGCCTATGTTAACCAACTGTGAGAGCAGTTATAGCTGTCAAGGAAATAACTAGATTCCCAGCTCTCACTTTTTTGCTGTAGTAAATCTGGCATCTCTAGCAAGGTAGAAACCAGTAAAGTGATTCATGTGAACAAATTATTGTCCCTTTGAATAAAAAGGATATTTTTCTCTTTGCAAAATAATATAATGAAAATGTTTTTGTTTCTACAACTTTGTCTTAATACCTTGTGTAGCATCAGCTTCTGAGAGATAACCGAGCTGAAAGAGGACACAAGAAAAATTGTTCTGTGAAAACAGCTAGCAGGTAAGTCATTCAGATTACTTTTAATTCTCATCATTAAATCATAAACCTTTTTTTTTTCCTCTTCTAAAATAAATGTGATAAATTGCGATTTGGGTTGCCTTTGGTTCTAAAAAGTTGGCTTAACGTATTTTATGTATTGTTCACCAGAGTCTATTTTGGGACCACTAGTAAAAATAACATTTTATTTATATTGTTTAAAGGGCTGGGGATATAGCTCAGTTGGTAGAGTGCTTGCCTTTCAAGCACAAGACCCTGGGTTCAATCCCCAGCACCGCAAAAATAAAAGAAAAAAAAAAAAGTATATTGTTTAAAGCTTTAAAGTACCCTGTTATACAAGTATTCCCAACTGAGAAGCCACTACTCTGCACAAGCAAATGCAAATTCTACAGAGCATACATACCCCATTTAGACAGTTAAAACTTACCAAACATAAAGTCAGATCATTTACCCCCATTGAGAATCAACATAAACTAATGAATTTGCCCCTAAGAATGTCAGAACCTAAAATTTTAAGATATAGTTCATTAATCACAGTAGATGAAATGTTTATTGAAATAAAAGAGGGAGCAATAGATTACTCTTAAAATTAGTCAGAAGTGAAAAAATAAAATTTTTAGAAGTGAGAAGTATGACTGATGAAGAGGTAATTAGTGAAATGGAATATATATCAGGAGAAGTAAGCCAGAATGTAGTATAAAAGTTAGAAATCAGTAACAAGAAGATATATATCTTTTTAAGGTTTGGTGTTAAGAAAACAATGTGTTTCTAAGTACTCACTTTAAATCATAATATTGAAACTCATGGATTACTAGTAGTTGATAATTGGAGGAAAATTTACTACCTTAAATATCCATAGTAGAAATTTGGTCCCAAGGTGTACTTTGTGGCATATGCCTCTAATCTTCACTATTCAGGAGACTGAAGCAAAAGGATACCAAGTTCAGGGCCAGCTTGGGCAATTTAGCAAGACACTACCTCAAAAAAAAGTCCAGAGATGTAGCCTGTTGGTAGAGTGCTTACCTAGTATTCAAGTCCCCTGTACCACAAAAGAAGGAGGGAACGGGGACAGAAGGAAAAGAAAGAAGGAAGGAAAAGGAAAGGAAATTTGATCTTAGTTATTGTTCCAATCACCATTCTGAACTACAAGATAAACTCCTCCCTCCCCCAAGATCAACCCAGGAAAAATTTTGAAAGAGAAAAATAAAACAGTAAGAAGTCCTTGTTATTGTGAGGGTTATTCGGAACTTGTATATATGAGGTAGAATGGCTCTGATGTCAGTAGGAGACAGTCCAGCCTGGTTGAGGGAGATTAAAATATGAGGGAACTTCTGGAATTGTATGCTTGCTTTGAGACCATTGATACCTGCCTAATCCAGAAAGGCTCTGGCCTCTGGTCCAATTGTTTTCAGGAATAAACTTGCAGGGTGGCCACAGGGCTATGTCTTGAGGACCATGGAAAGCTTGATGAGACACTTTGGCCCCTCCAAACCCTGGAGCAGGAGACTTGCATTTCTATTTCTCTTTGGGAGTGAGGAGAGTGAGAAGGTATTTTTCTGACCAAGAGTTCTTTCATGGAGTAAGTTCTGATAACTGGTTTGCAAGTACCAAGGCTTCTCTAAGGTTCACAGCCCATTTGCCAAACTGCTTGGGGCTGACACAGATGACTTGCCTTTCCCTATACCAAACCTGACAGAGGAACTAATATTACTAGAGGAAGTGAACTCACAGGCCAAGATAGTAAGACATTTAAGGAGAATAACCTTCTCAAAGGAAAATATATTGGATTACAGATTCCAATGGAAGCAAAAATGTTAAAAGAAGTGAATCAAAAAATTAGCATAAAACACATTAACTAAAAGAGAAATAGGAAGATATTAACAATATAAAGCAAGAAAAACAGCTCATGATTAAGAACTAGACATTTGTTTAGGTCTTAAGACCTAAGTAAATAGAGAAGCCTTATTCATGGATCAGGAGACTCAATATTCGTAAGATAAGTTCTCCCACCCCAAAACTGTATGTATATTTAATGCAACCTAAATAAAAATCCCAGAAGGATATTTTGTAGAAATAGACAAGCTAATTCTAAATTCCCTATGAAAATGCAAAGTTTAATGGTCTTTTTAACAAATGGTACTGGAACAATTGAATAACCATTTAGGAAAAAAAAGATTTTTAATCCATAGCTCATACAATCTGATGTTTAATTTTATGTGTCAACTTGAGTGGACTAAGGAATCCCCAGGTAGCTGCTAAAACATTATTTTTCTATTTTTGTGTAAGAAGTTAGCATTTGAATCAGGAGATCGAGTAAAGATCTACCACTCCAACACAAGTGGGCATCATCCAGTCCATCGAAGGCCAAATAGAACAAAAGGTCAGAGGAAGGGTACGTTTGTTCTCTCTTCTTGAGGTGGGACATCCATTTCTTCTGCTCTCAGACATCAGTGCTCCTGGAACTTGGGCCTTTGAACTCAGACAAAGGATTTACACCATTAATCCCTTGAAGATCAGGCCTTCACACTGGGACAGAGTTGCTCCCCCAACTTCCCTAATCCTACAGTTTGCAAACTACAGACCATATCTCCAACTTAAGGATGGTTTCACTTATGATTTTTCAACCTTATGATTGTGTGAAAGTGTTATGGAACTGAACTTCCAAGAAATATGGGATAACATGAAAAGACCATACTAAGATTTATTGGGATAGACAAAGGCTCAGAGATACAAACCAAAGGAATGCATAATCTTTTCAATGAAATAATGTCTGAAAATTTTCCAAACCTTAATGGAATATCCAACGTAGGAAGCTTATAGGACTCCAAATATAAAAAATTACAATAGACCCCCACTAAGGCACATTATTATTAAGATGCCTAACATACTGAATAAGGATAGAATTCTAAAGGCTGCCAGGTGGGTGGGAAACTCAAGTAGCTATTTAAAGGGAAACCAATTTGGATCTCAGCTGATTTTTCAACCCAAACCCCCAAAGCAAGTACATTCTGGAATAATACATGCCAAGCTCTGAAAGAAAATGGATGCCAACCAAGAATACTATATACCCTGAAAAACTAAGCTCCAGATTTGATGATGAAATGAAAGCCTTCCATGATAAAGAAAAGTTAAAAGAATTCACAAAACAAAAAGCTGGCACTATGAAACATTCTCAACAAAATATCTCATGAAGAAGAAATAAAAAATAAAAAGGAAATTCAGCAAAGGGAGGAACTACACTAGAAGTACAGTCAATCAAAAAAGAAGCTATTTCAAATTAAAAACCAGAAATAATTCAAAATGACAGGGAATAAGAATCATTTCTCAATAATAACATTTAATATAAATAGCCTAAACTCATCAATCAAAAGACATACACTGGATTAAAAAACAAGACTCAACAATATGCCGTCTCCAAGAGACTCACTCATAGGCAAAGACATCCACAGACTATAGGTAAAAGCAAGGGAAAAAAACTTACCATTCACATGGACCTTACAAACGAACAGAGGTTTCTATCTTCATGTCTGATAAAGTGGACTTCAAGTCAAAATCAATCAGAAGGGTCAAAGAAAGGCATTTCATACTGCTTAAGGGAAATATGTACATCAATAGGACACAACAATCTTAAAAATTTATGCCTCAAACAATGGAACATCTATATACATAAAACAAACCCTTTACAATCTCAAGAATCAAATAGATCACAACACAATAATACCAGGTGGCTTCAAAATACTTCTCTCACCAATCAATAGATCTTCAATTCAAAAACTAAAGAAGCCATAGAACTAAAAAGTATAATTAATAATTTAGACTTAACATACATATCTATAATGTTTCATCTATCAACAAATGAATACACTTTTCAGCAGCACATGAAACAGTCTCTAAAATAGACCACATCTTAGTCCACAAAGCAATTCTTAGCAAATACAAAAAAGTTGAGATAACACCTTGCATTCTATCAGATCATAATGAAATAAAATTAGAAATTAACAATAAAATAAAAAATAGAAGCTACTCTAACACCTGGAGACTAAGTAATGCACTATTGAATAACCAATGGATAGCTGAAGAAATCAGGGATGAAATAAAAAAAATACCTAGAGGTAAATGAGGATAGTGAAAAAACACATGAAAGTCTCTGGAACACTGTGAAGGCACTTTTCCTATCTAAGAGGAAAGTACATTGCATTGAGTTCATTCATTAGAAGAACAGAAAATCACCAAATAAATAGCCTAACTATATATCACAAAGCCCTAGAAAAAGAACAAACCAGCACCCAAAGCAGTAGAAGACAGGAAATAATAAAAATCAGAGCCAAAATTAATGAAATTAAAACAAAATAAAACAATTTTAAAAGTTGATGAAACAAAAAGTTGGTTCTTTGAAAAAATAAACAAAATTGTTAAACCCTTAGCCAAGCTAACAAAGAAAAAGAAAGAGAAACCCAAATTACTAAAATTCATGACGAAAAAGGAAATACCACCACGGACACCACTAAAATACCGATGATCATAAGAAGCTACTTGGAAAGTCTATATTCCAATAAAATAGAAAATCTTGAAGACATCAACAAATTTCTAGAGACATATGACCTACCCAAATTGAATCAAGGGCATGTAGAAAATTTAAATAGATTAATTTGAAGCAATGAAATTGAAGATGGCATCAGAAGCCTACCAACAAAAAAAAGCCCAGGACCAGCCAATTTCTACAAGACCTTTAAAGAACTTACACCAATACTCCTCAAATTACTCCATGAAATAGAAAAGGAGGGAAACCTTCCAAATTCATTCTATGAAGCTAATATCACCCTGATACCAAAACCAAAGACACATCAAACAAAGAAAACTTCAGACCAATGTCCCTGATGAACATTGATGCAAAAATTTTCAATAAAATACTGACAAATCATATACAAAAACATATTAAAAAGATAGTGCACTATGGTTAAGTGGGGTTCATTCCAGAGATGCAAGGTTGGTTCAATTTACAGAAATCAGTAAATGTAATTCATCAACTATACTTTGAATTTTGAATTTTGATCTTTACCCAGGCTATTGATATGTGGTATATATTCTCAAGATCCTGGGCAGCAGCAGTGAGCCAGAACTCCCAGTTAACCGCATGATCAAGGTGACAAATAAAATTAGCCATCCAAGGTTGGATGGATAGCCCAGTGGTCGAGACCTTGCCTAGCATGTGCCAGGCCCTAGCACCAGAAATAAATAAATAAAATATATCATCATACCTTGGGTTACAAAAATATTTCTTAGAACCTCAAAATACAGTTCAGGAAAGAACAATTCACATATTGGAATTTATCAAAATTAAAAACTCACATTTATCTGAACATAATGTGAAGAGAATGAAAAGGTAAGCCACAGACTGGGAAGAAAATACTTGCAAATAAGACTTGTGTCAAGAATATATAAAGAACACTAAAAATTCAATAAGAATTCAACCCAGTCAAGCAATAAGCAAAAGTTTGAATAGATCCTCACAAAGAAAATATATGGATGCCTATATACACATGAAAAGACACTGAACATCAATACCCATTAGGAAAATAGAAAACAAAACCACAACAAAATACTATTCTGAAATATTAGAATGGATAAAATGAGAAAGGATTATACAGGATGTAAAAGAAATGGAACTTCTGGGGAATAAAATAGTGCAATCCCTCTGGAAAACAGTTTGGAAGTTTCCTTAAATGTTTAGTGTGCACCTATTATATGGTCTATATGTGACTTTTTCACATGATAGCCTTATTCATAATAGTAACCTAAAAAGAAAAAGAAAGCATGTGTCTCAATGTCCAACTGAATTACACAGATAAACAATGTGTGCCATATTCATGACTAAAAAGTAATGAACAATCAATACGGGTAACACCTTTATATAAAATCCTAGGAAACATAAACTAATACATAGTGACAGAAAACTGATCAGTTGTCTGGGCATGGGATAGGTGCCAGGAGATACCAGAGGAAAGGATTACACAGGGGCACAAAGAAACTTGTTGCGTGATAAATGTCTTCATTTTCTTGATTATGGTGATGATTTCACGTGTGTGTGTGTGTGTGTGTGTGTGTGTGTGTGTGAAACTTATCAGATTGTATGCTTTAAATATGTGCAGTTTATATCAACTGCTAGGATGACAGTGAAACTGTCAAAGCTGTTAAATAGAAACAGTGTTTCAGTGTTTTTTCCCTTTCATTCCAAGTGAAAGTGAAAGTCTTATCTTGGCCTATAGAGCCCTATGTGATCTGGCCCTGCCCTTTGATTCTCTGACCTCATGTCCTTCCACTCTTAAGTCTTATTCACCTGCTCCTGCCACATTGGCCTCTTTTTTTTTTTTTTTAAGTTGATTCTTTTTAGTTATATATGATAGTAGAGTATATTTTGGCATATTTATACACACATGAAGTATGTCTTATTTTAAAATCACATTGCCCTTTTTACTCTTCCTCCAGCATACCAGCTGCAGCTAAGATCTCAGGGTCTTTTCATTTGCTGCTGTTCCCTCTGCCTAAAACATTTTCTCCGTAAAAATTCATATGACTTTTTCCCAATTTTCTTCAATTCCCAGCTCAAAGTAAGACATGCCCACTCTCTACCAATACCATCAAATTCTGTCCTTTGTCCCTGCTTCATTTTTCTTCTTATTGTTTCTATTACCCCACTCTTTAAACTTTTCAAGAGTCAAGTGTCTACTTCACCCACTCATGCAACCACAGTACCAAAAAACAGTGCATGACACTGTACCACAGTAAACATTTGTTGTATAAAGTATGTGTAGAACGAATTGAAAATTGGGTCTGAGGAGGAGAGCACACTGATCAAGCGGTGGCCTCTAGAACTGAAATGCCTGGTTTCTAATCCTAGTTTCACCACTTACTCGATGGATGTTGCCTTGCCCATTCTCCAAAATTCTCGAATTTTATTCTCCAACCACTTTCAGTTCTTTTGGCTATTTCTTCCTATTGTTGACCTCTGTCATTCTAGTATTACATGTTTAACATTAACATTTCTTAAAGTTTTTGATATTACAGCTTCTTGCTGTATGTTCTCTTCATACGCTCATATCTGAATTTCTTTACCTCTTTCTGACACACCAAATAAAAATGTTCACTTTAATATGAGTATGCATGTAAATATTCATAGATGTGTAACTCTCAGATGTTTTGGAAATCATTGTTTTTCATTTGCATCACTTCCTATACCACCTGCCCCTAACCCAACACTTACCTCTTCCCAAAAGTGTAACTCCTCCCAGTTCTTTTTTTTTGTGCCATCCCACTTAGAGCCTGCAATGTTCAGGTCTATTCTGGACTGTTTGTCCTCTGAACCTGCTGCATATTTAATGTCGTGCTGTTTTTCTTCACTATCATCCTAGGGGTTTCCTTCATCTTTCTCCTACGTGGGATTTCTCTTCCCTGGATCTATGACATTATTTTTCTTCAGATTTTTGAGAAAGAAAACAAGGGTAATTAAATTTCTGTGATTGTGCATATCTAAAAGTGTTCTTACTAATGTTAATCAAACTTTCATATTGAATGATTTAGCTGAGAATTCTGTTTTGGAAATCATTTTGCCTTGAAATTTTGAAATTAGTACTACAATTTCTTGGTTTCAGTAGTTGCCACTTTCTTCTGTTATTTGGGTGTTGGGACAACCATAAATAACCTAATTTTTAAAACTTCATATATATAATAGATTAGATAGATAGATAGATAGATAGATAGATAGATAGATAGATAGATTAGATAGATAGATGGGACAACCATAAATAACCTAATTTTTAAAACTTCATACATATAATAGATTAGATAGATAGATTAGATAGATAGATTAGATTAGATTAGATTAGATTAGATTAGATTTCTGGGAAATGTTTTCAATGTTATATTCAGATCTTCAAATGATATTTTAAAATTGTCATACTTTTCATTTCTGATCCTTTTTTTTAGCATTCATATATCATCTTTGTCTTGATTAATGGATGAGGTATATCTTCTCTCTATAAAACTATCATTTTAGTTAGGCAGAGGGCAATTTGAAATGGTAAAATAAACATAAGTTTAATTTCGTGATACATTTTATTAAATACAAGGTGAAAATTCTTCACCTTATTTGGATGCATTGTTCCATGTTCCTTTTTTAAAATGCCTTTTCTTAGTCTTTTTCATATTATCTTGACTTTTCTTAACACTTTTGGATGAGTGACTACACTTCCCTTTTTCAGCTTATGAAAGAAACATAAAGGTTAAGGGAGAGAACTGTAATGCATTAAATCAATAAATTGTAGGATCATTTACTCCCAAAATATACCAACCAAGTAAGAAAGATAAATGCATAGGTGGTCTGCTAGTAGTGACTCAGTTCTGAATTGTGTGGCTGTAGCATGATCTTAAAGTGGGCATTCCTCACAAAAACTCTGAATAAAAGACTGTGCAATTATGGCTTTATTCTTTGAAGTGTGATTCATCTCACTCTCAGCCCCTCAGGGTAATTTCCAGGATCTCTATGGAAGGGTTTTAGCAACATATTTACCAATGCCACTAACTAATACCTTTTCATGGTGGTTTTCTGAGTATCTGATTTATTCTTTTCCTCCTTTTTTGCCACATCCACTTTGATATTCATCTAAGCTCCGTAAATTAATGAGGAGTGCAGGGAAATTGTATCTCTTCCAATTCGGATTGTTCTGTATTTAACTATATGAAAGAGGTGACCTTTTAAGATGTCTTTTAAACACAATCCATTGTTATAATTTCAGTCAATTATATCAGGAGGTCTTACTTCATCAGTGGGCTCATGTTCTTCAAAGTATTCTGCCTCTTCTTAAAAAGGCAGAGTTCCTAACTTGTCTTTTTTTTAAAATTTATTTAATTTTGATTCATTGTACACAAATGGAGTACAGCTATTGTTTCTTTGGTTGTACACAAAGTAGAGTCACACCATCTGTGCATTCATACATGTACACAGGGCAATGATGTCTGTCTCATTCTGTTATTATTCTTACCTCCCCACCCCAACCCCACCCCTCCCTTCCCTCTATGCTATCTATCCTTCCTCCATTCTTGCCTCCCTTACACCCCCCATTATGCATCATCATTCATTTATCAGAGACATCATTCGGTCTTTGGATTTTTGGGATTGGCTAATCTCACTTAGCATGATGTCTCCAACATCATCCATTTACCTGCAAATGCCATTTTATTCTAATTTATGACTGAGTAATATTCCATTGTGTGTATATACCACAGTTTCTTTTATCCATTCATCTATTGAAGGGCATCTAGGTTGGTACCACAATCTAGCTATTGTGAATTGAGCAGCTATGAACATTGATGTGGCTGCATCACTGTCGTAATCTGGTTTTAAGTCCTTTGGGTATGGGCCAAGGAGTGGGATAGCTGCATCAAATGGTGGGTCCATTCCAAGTTTTCTAAGGAATCCCCACACCACTTTCCAGAGTGGCTGTACCAACTTGCAATCCCACCAGCAATGTATGAGTGTACCCTTTTCCCCACATCCCCGCCAACATCTGTTGTTGTCTGTATTCTTAATAAAAGACATTCTAATTGGGGTAAGATGAAATCTTAAGGTGGTTTTGATTTGCATGTCTCTTATAACTAGGGATGTTGAACATTTTTTCATAAATCTGCTAATTGCTTGTAGATCTTCTTCTGTAAAGTGTCTGTTCATTTCCTTGGCCCATTTATTGACTGGGTTATTAGTATTCTTGGTGTAGAGATTTTTGAGTACTTTGTAGATTCTGGATATTAGTGTTCTATCTGAAGTGTGTGTGTCAAAGATTTTCTCCCACTCTGAAGGCTCTCTCTTCACATTGCTGATTGTTTCCTTTGCTGAGAAAAAGCTTTTTAGTTTGACTCTATCCCAATCATTGATTCATGCTTTTATTTCTTGCGCTTTGGCAGTCATGTTAAGGAAATCTGGTCCTAGGCCAAAATGATGGAGATTTGGACCTATTTTCTCTTCTATTAGGTGCAGGGTCTCTGGTCTGATTCCTAGGTCCTTGATCCATTTTGAATTGAGTTTTGTACAGGGTGAGAGATATAGATTTAATTTCATTTTGCTGCATGTGGATTTGCAATTTTCCCAGCACCATTTGTTGAAGAGGCTATCTTTTCTCCATTGTATGTTTTTGGCTCCTTTGTCAAGTATGAGATACCTGAAAAAAATAAAATACTTGGACTCAATCTAACAAAAGAGGTGAAAGACCTCTACAGAACACTAAAGAAAGAAATTAAAGAAAATCTGAAAAGATGGAAAGATCTGCCATGTTTTTGGATAGGCAGAATTAATATTGTCAAAATGTTCATACTACCAAAAGCGCTATACAAATTCAATGCAATTCCATTTAAAATCCCAATGACTGACCTCATAGAATAGATCAAGCATCATGAAATTCATTTGGAGGAATAAGAGATCAGAATAGCTAAAGCAATTCTTAGCAAGAAGAGCAAAGCAGGGGGTATTACAATACCAGACCTTCAACTATATTACAGAGCAATAATAACAAAAACAGCATGGTATTGGCACCAAAGTAGACAGGTAGATCAATGGTACAGAATAGAGGACACAGAGACAAACCCACATAAATACAAGTATCTCATACTTGACAAAGGAGCCAAAAACATACAATGGAGAAAAGATAGCCTAACTTGTCTTTCATGCTTGACATATCCCATCCCTAGCTTCCATTCCCACCAGTAGTACTGATCATATTATATATCATTTTATCATATTCTAATAGTTATTAAAGAAAGCAGTTATGTATCATATTAGCTCTTGTTTATTGTAAACAGAATTAACATTCTTCACACATGATAAAGGACCCTAAATGTAAGTGAATTTTAGTATGAATATAATTTAATTGATTCAAATGATATTGTTATAATCTTTTGTCTGCTTTTTTAAAAGTTTGTGTTTTATTTTTACAGACTGCATTTTGATTCATTGTACACAAATGGGTACAACTTTTTGTTTCTATGGTTGTGCAAGATGTAGATTATAATCTTTTAGTTCATTGCTTCATTTTTATTTCCTGAGGGGAACCTCTGATCATAAAGTAATGTATCAGATAGTGAGTGATATGAAAAATTTTCCTCTGATGTTATCCTTATTATTCATTTGATGTGTTCTCCCAAGATTTTTATTATAATTCTTGTAGTTCTGTGTTTTCTATCTTATGTTCTTCCCTGTTTCTTATATCTTCTCATCGATTATTCCCATCCTGAAACTTCCGTACGATTAGAATGATAAAATCTCTATGGATTTTTTTTTCTTTTGAGGGAGATGTTGGTTTTTATTTGATTGTGTTTTGAGATGGAGTCTCACTATGTTGCCCAGGCTGGCCCTAAACTCCTAGACTAAAACTATCCTTCTGACTCAGCCTCCTGAGTAGCTGGGTTATAGGCATACACCACTGCGCATGGTGTTTTCTATGGGGTTTTATTTTACAGTCATTATTGCATTTGTTCAGTGTTCTCCATTTTTCTACTATGAAGTTTCACCTTAGTTTTATTGTATTTTATCTCTCATCTAATATTTAATGAGTGTCACTGTTCATTCATGCCTTTTGATCATTTTTACATACCTTAAAAACCTTTGAAAATAAAATAAAGACAGAAAAACACAATATTCTTTCAATAAATAAATATGTAAAAGCATATTTAGTTATTATTTGAAAAAATACCTACCTATTGCCTGTCACCTTCACAATTTAGTAATTAATAAGCATTAAGTTTGAGTGATTATTATATGCAATCAATCAGCCACAGTGAAAACACACAGAACTAAGCCTTGGGACAATGCACCTGTTTTTTAGAAAGAAATACTAGTGATATCTAGATTTATTTTTTCAAACTATATCTTTCCCTTAAATTCCAGACTTGATTTGTGAAGTAGATTGACTTTGCACTGGTTACCAATTTGTCTGTGTCCATGAGAGAGAACGTGCTCACAGCAACAAGATAGAGCAGATTTGTTACTTACATCTAGACAGCCAGAGACAAAAGAAGCCTAGGATCCATTTCAAGTTCCTCCCAGGGCTCAGAGAAGCTGCCTGGAATGGATGACATCTTTACTGCACATGCCCCACTTGTATCACAGTTGAGGGGTCCTGAAAGGCAACTTACCCCAGGTTATATGCCTCAGGGGTGACTAGGCTAAAGCTTTGAAGGATGTCCTGTTTATAGAGGGGATTGGAACAGTGTAGATGGTTCTAGCCAGTTCTTCCCTGTCTCAGGATGTTGTGTTCTCAGCACAACGTGTAATTCTTTTTTGAGAGCTTCAAGTGAAAAAGCAGAGAGAACTGGGTTATTCCATTCTTTTCTTTTCTTTTCTTTTCTTTTCTTTTCTTTTCTTTTCTTTTCTTTTCTTTTCTTTTCTGTTCTTTTCTTTAGTGTTTCAGCATTTAATATTTCTGTGCCTTCTCAAAATTAGAAATATCTGTTGTCCATTCCCTTATTCAGAGCTACAATTAAATAATTTCATGTTTTTTTCATGACAAATACCATTGGTGAGCACCAGAAAATTCAATATAACTTTACCAAATTAAAAATCAGTTCAACCCATTCAAGTGTGATGGCTGATGATATGTCATTCTTTTAACACATTTATATACTTATGGTTAGTCTTTATTGCCGAAAGCATCCATGCAACAAACTGGATAGTTTGGAGCAGCTTTATTTAATTATTTAGATCATGTCAAGTCTTTTCCTTCTCAATATGGCTTCTTTTGGGTTGGGGCTTTGCCCTGCTTCTTTACTTGAATGATTTTCTTTATGAAGCACATAGGCAAAATCATCTTTGTAGTCAGATGTACAATTATAAATGAAGTGGAAACATTTTTATTACTTATAACACTAAGTTCTACTTAATGTTTATAGTATCTCTTAGAAATGTGCCAGTTAATTCATTTTTTACTTCCTAAAAGCATGAAAAAGCAAGTATTTTGCCTAATTGGTGTCAAATGATTTGATCGTATTTGGATACTTTGTTCATTTCTCATGTTATCTATTGATAGTCAGAAGGAAGAAATAAACATTTTCTACTGTCGTCCTTCGTGATTAGTAGTTTAGAAAGTCTTCTAAAATGAAAAATGACAGAATATTTAATCTGAGAAATAAAACAAATCCTATAACATTCACATGCATGCATTCTGATGCACACGTATACACATATTCTTCCTTTAAAAAAATTTCTGTTTGCATTAATGTAGCACATTCACTTCCATTTGATGATCCAGATCACTGTGCTGTGTTGCAGATGTAACAGAATTACAGCTGCTCTCTATTTGATCTTGTAAAGATCCTAAGATGTTCAATGATTCTGTTTGCTGTCTTCCCCATACTGTCATTTGTTGTTTGGAAAGAAAATCTAATTTGCAACAGATAGAAAACTATTTGTCATTTTGCAGGTTTGCCAAAAATAAATGAAACTATTAATTACTACATTTTAGAGCAGCTGTTAATAAATTGGAAGAGGATAACTATTCATTAGAGTACTGCATAATGACAGGGACTGTATTTGTTTAATATTGCTTTTTGCAGGTCGTATCAACAAAATTGAATACTTCCACAAAAGTAAATGATGCTTTATTTTAATTTTTTAAGATGAGACTACCTATCCTATTCTAGTAAATTTAGAATTTTAAAACAAATCTCCTATGTCATATTAAGCTATCTAATTCAAAACTACATTTTAAAGTAATTTATATCACATTACATTTTATATTTTGTATGTCCAAAATAGTGAACTGAAACCGCTTTTAAATACTAACTTTACGTTTTCTAGTATTTCACAATTTTTTCTTTCCAAACTTAAAGTTTGCATTAGATTTCATTGTTCTAAAGTTTACTTAGTCCTTCAGATAGAAAAGCATCTTTTAAGTTACTTTGATTCATTCCTATGTATGCATGAATGAGCTAATAAAAAATATTCACATATTCCCTTTAATTAGAATGTATGCATTCCATATTTGTTTAATTGGAACACATTTAATTATATATGTATTCTAATTAAAAAGAACATTTGAATAACTTCTAGGTATAGAGATACTTAAGGTAGAGTAATTGGAAACATCCCACATATACAACACAAAATGGTTTTTAAGGGATTTAATTAATCCCTTTTATACAGTATGAGCAAATTATTGTATTTTACAAAACCACACTGTCTTCAAATTGCCAGTTCTCAAGCCTCCTGTCCTCTTGGCATTCTGAAATTCTAACCTTCCTTGCCAAGATTTTAAATAATGATTATAAAAGCTTAGTTTAAGTTGTGATTATACTAAATAAAATTCGTTAGCAGCCAATAGAATTTTGAGAAGTTGCTTTTTAGTGTCTTACGAGGAATCCACATTTAAAAAAAGGAATTTACCATTTGGAAATATGCAATATATCCAGTATATGGTGAATTAAATTTTTAAAAATCATCTATTCCTTAGTGAAACCCTTATTACTTATATCCCCTCTTTTTCTGGCAGATGAACTAGGCATTTTCAGATGACTAGAAATATGCACAGCCTCTCACCTCCAGTATTACAGTTGAATTTGGCTGTGGTCGCTAATGATGGAAAATATTTAGCATGTGAAAGCTGTTCCAGTGACCCTTAGCTGAGATGAATTTGTGGTCTGAAGTCCATTTCCTTAAGGACAGGTGTCTGTTTCACAGTTGGCACTCTCCAAATTGGTCCTGTGATTAAATGGGCATGGACACAGAGCTAACCTTTAACTCCCAGAGATGGTTCCCCTAGGAAATGATTAAGGGACACCTGCAGGGCCATATCACAACAGCTTGTGTCACTACTGCAGCCTGCATTGTAACTTCATTACAGGTCCATTTGGGGATCTGTTAATCCAATGTGTATATGTGCCAGAATACTTCCCAAAACAAACCAGCAGTCCTAATTTATTAATAAGAGAGTCACTGTAAAATTTAATATTTAAATCAGCAAAACAATAAACAACAGATGCTCCTTGGTGCTTTGTATCCTATAGATTATCCCCAGAATTAAACCTACTAACTTCATCTGCTACATTGAAAATACTTTCAATTTCAAATGCTGTTTTATGTCTGTAGAACTGAAATCACATCAACTCTTGAATATTTACTACTCGTAATATAACAAATTATCCTGAAATCTAAAAATTTAATGCACGTGTAAGTACAATGAGAATGTTTTACTTCATAATTCATAAAATATTCATATATTAAACATTATCACTCATTTTAGACAACTTTCATTTCCTTTCAATTATGAAATCAATTCAAAAATAACTTTAGAATAGCAAGATAATATGCCATGGAGTTAGAACTGTGTTTTAAAAGAATCAATTTCTTTATAATCAGTAGTTTTCTTTTACCTTTTCTCTCAGAAGTAAATATTTCTCATTATTCCTTAGTGATTTTGTTTGTATACCAAGATATTGATGGGAATTTACCTTTTTTATTTGGTATACTTCTGATCAATTCCAACTCATGCCCAATTATATTACACTAAATTAACATAATTCAACAGATGTTGATATTTAAATGTTTTCTGGCATTCAAATCTTGGACAGCTGTCTTCGAGCTTGGGGAAAAGGCAAACATTTAGAGTTAAATGCTGAACATATGCTTAAATTACTAATTAGAAAGATGGAATAAAAACTATGCATTATCCTTTCTAAGGACAATAAACCTCAGATAAAGATTTTTGTAATTTTTTTACATCAGGTTATAGTGTAGAGCTAAATCGAAACCAGATGACTTAGACTTCATAACTTAATTGAATTTCAAATTTGATCACTTAAAAATTATGAAAAGTCCTTTTCACTCAGCCTGGAAAAAGCTATCATGACTGTCCTGGCAATTCAGGTTCCATGTTTGGTTTGGTTTGGTTTCACTCTGTTTGGCAAGACTTTCAGAGGTGGAATTGTATGCTACTCTTACTCCCGCATCTTTTTCTGTGATTGATTAGCCATGGTGATCATTGCCCAGAATGGTGATATGCTAATTCTATCAATTTGTTTTTGTTTGTTCATTGGATTACTTCTGTTAAATTCTCTCCAACAAGTTGAATACTTTAAGGTACAGATTATATAGGATAAGTAAGATAAATATTGATTCTTTCTCTGTAGTTTCAGTTTTCAGAATGAATTGCTTCCTAACATTTTCCAGAGGTGAATTCATTCATTTTAAATGTTTGTTGTTTCAGTTCATTAGTTATTTTCTAATTAATCCTAAAATTGGCCCATTTGTGGGAAATTAAGTTTCTGAGTGCTTCTCTGCTGCTAGTCTTTACTTTCTGGTTTGCTTATGTAGGGGCTGCTTTTGGACCATTTCTACCCTGGATCATGAGTCAGCCATTGCCAAGATGTGTTGATTATTAGGAAATAACATGTAGAAACCACACTCTGTATGTGAGGAACACCTGTAAGTGAGTCTAGGTCTTTTCAGGGAAACCAGTTAGGATTTCTTTTTTGTTTGAAGAAAAAACATGTTGGTTCATATTGAAAATTTCAGTGCAAATTCAAAATTTCATTGTCTAGACTCATTCATTTTAATCTGTCTTTTCAATCTCATTAAAAATATTACATCTCAATAGCACTAGAACAATCGTTCATTTATCTCACTGTATACAATTATCACTAAAAATATTTTTAAGATTTTATTTCCTTTTTCTGTTCATTTTGTACAAAGTATTGATTGATTTCACTAGGAATATGCAGTTTCCTGTGTTCTAAAGTAATTCAAATTAGTTCATTAGTATAGATATATCAATGAATAATCAAGTTATATCAATATATTTTGTTACTTATTAAATACATACCAATAAATTTATTAAAAACATTTAATATATCAGTATATAATCAAATTCATTGGAGGAAATATTAATAATCGTTTTCAATTTCATTTTTAAATAATATAAAGATTTTAAAAGATTCCACGCTCAAATCTTCAAAAGGAGATTTGAAATCTTCAGATCTTCACAAGAAGTTTTTTTTAACAAGCCTACCTTGAACCTAGTCCTCTCCACCTCTCCCGTTGTAGGTTTGGTTTTATTTATGGTTTATCCTTTTATTAACTTTTTTCCCTTCTGTTTTCAAGATAACAGACATATATCTCTTCCTCCCTTTCCCTTCCTTTTTCTCCTTTCTCTTTCTTACACTCACTCTTACTCTGGAATACTATTAACTTTGAGAAAGGAAGATGGGTTTTTCTTTTTTGCTGTTCATTACCTTAATGTTAATACTTTTGTAATGGTTTAATCCAGCCACACACACACCTTTTGTCCTTGTTCTGTTGGTTCCCTGCTGTGAACAATATTGAAGTCAGCTCTTTTGCCCTTGTCCTTCCAAGTACTTGATTTAAGTAAATCTTTACTCTGTTAATACCTAAAAGGCAGTCAGCAAAACCATTTTGTTTTCCTAAACACTTTCCATTTCCCTCCATTTTTAGGTAGGTGTACTGAATACCCCTGGGCTGAAGCACATAACCTTTCAAACCTATAGTCTCCTTTGCTTCAGTTCCAGTTTTATTTACTTTTAGTTCAGTTCATTTAATTATAGTTCTACACCTAATATATTTTTAATGATCACATCCAAATCTCAAGTTGGTTATTCTCTATTCTTATTTGTCTGAAGTTTATTCTCTAGTTAGGCCTCTGGAAGTGTGTATTCAAACAATATTTCCTGAATTCCTGGCATGTTATTAACTGGTTATCTATGGCCTATTTATTTCAAGGTCATTTTGCCAGGTATACTATCCATGACACAGATTTTCTTTACTGTCTTAAATATGTCACTCTATTGTCATTATAAAATGTTGCTTTCAATATCTGATATAGTTTGGTTTATCTTTCACATATAAATGTTTTAATTTTACCTGGATGCCTAATTCATATTTTCCTTTTCTTTAAAGCCCAAGATTGTATGGTCATTCTAAGTGTATATATTAATCTAGATATATAAAGAGTCTATATATAAAACTATATATAGTCTCTCTATATAGTCTTCTTTGCCTATCTTCCTTACCTAACACTATTTTCTTATTATCATTTTTAAAGTTTTAATCCTTTCCCACTTCCATTTTTTGTATTTTATGTTGTCTTCATCACTCTTGTGCTCCTTTTTGTTTAGTTTTATTTCTAAAATAATTGTTTTCTTTCTTTTCCTATTTGCCTCCTGAATGCTATCATCTCTCTTCCTTTTATCCATCACTTCATTTCTTTTTTTTTAATTTCAATTCATTGTACACAAATGGAGTACAGCTGTTGTTTCTACTTCATTTCTTAATTTTGCTCATTGCGTGTGTTTTTTGTTTTGTTTGTTTCTTTTGCTGTTTCTTCTTAGCTTCTATCAGTTTATTTTCCCTTGGCTTATTTTTAAATAATTGTGTAGCCTTCATTTTGTGGGCATCTCTTTAGAGTGTTCTAAGTACCTTTTTTAATATATAAAAATTTATATATATATATATATATATATATAGTATAATTTTATATGAGATTTACCTGCAGTTCTTTTCTCATTGTTTTTCCAAATAAAAAGGTTTTTTTGTGCCTTCAGGATAGAGACTTGAGACAGGATAGCTTTCTAGTTTCATTGTTCTAGAGATGTCTTCTGTTGACTTCAGAAATCAATCAAAATTCTGGCCTCATTTTTCAAGGTCTGTGTGTTCTGTTTTCCTGTTCATTTTTATCTTGAACCTTCAGTCTCCTTTCTTCTGTGGCCTCTGCTGCTCCTTTTTGTTTGTACTCCAGTTATTTTACATTATCATAGGACTTCATCCTGAGAAACAAGTTTAATCTTTTCAGTTTCAAGAGTTTATAAGATCCAGCTGATCCAGCACCAAAGACCTATTACATCTGAGTGCTCTTGAACTCATTAATAAACTGGATCCTGTTCTACACCTTCCACATTTGGTTTCTGTTTTCATCCTGTCTCTCTGTATTTTCTTTTGAGTATCTGTTGGAACTTTATGGATTAATTGTACCTGGAGCCTTTAGAGGATTTCCTCTGGTTTTTCTTGCACAGACCCTGATATCATGGAGTCTCAGCTGTCTTTGGTTTTTATGTTTAGGCAAGAGGAGAGGGTGCAGGGAAGCATTTGGGGTTCCGTTGCATTTAGGATCCAGTTCTAAACATGACTTGCAAGGCCTTTCCTAGTCTACTCTTTCTTATTTTTCCTGCCTTATTTCCATTCCTTACCTTGAACACTTTTTGCCAGCTGCAGTGAACTTGTTTTAGTCCTCAAATAAACTGTACCTTCTCCATAGAATTAAGACTCATACAAAAGATATGGAGTTGTCCCTCAGTAACCATAAGCAGTTGGTTCTGCCAGATACCAAAATCCAAGGAGACTTAAGTCCCTTATATAAAACTAGTATTTGCATATAACCTACTCACATCTTCTTGTATAGTATAAATTATCTCTAGATGATTCATTATACTTAACATAATGTAAATACTATGTAATAGTTGTTATGTTATATTGTCTAGGGGAAAATGACAAGAAAAAGTTATGTACATATTCAGTAAGATGCCATTTTTTTCCGAAAATATTTTCTTTCATAATTGGTTGAACCCATAGATGTGGAATCTCCAATATAGAAAGCTGTAAAGGGTTGTAGGAAATCATCTTGAAAACCCATGATGTGGGTCTTCAAACCCAATATGCTGTGTTCTGCTGTGTTAGCATAAATGATGCAGTCATTTAGTTTGTAGAATACATTTAGACCTTATTAGCTACTGGAAAATCTTTTTTTTTTTTTTTCTGTCGTACTGTAACAACAAAAGATGTTCTAGTCCACAGAGTTTCTCTACTCCTTTGTACTTATGATTGGACACACACACACACAGACACACACACAAAATACCCATGTATATAGTATTCAGTTTATCATATACAAGTTCTTATTATGGGAATTATATATAACACTTACTGAGTACGGCCTACAAGGCACACACTTATTTAACCCTCACATCAACTCTATGAGATTAGTTATATTATTATCTCCATTTTACAGATGAGAAAGGCCAAGCATAAAAGGATGAGGTAACTTGTCCAGGTTCATCCAAGGTGATAAGTGAGGGAGCAGGAATTGAACTTTACCTATCTGGGCTCCAAAGTCTGTACTCTTTAACCTCTATGCTATACTTCCTCTCAAGATAATGGATATGTAGGAAGGGAGGAGTGAGAAAAAAATAAAATTTAAAAACATACTCCTTTATTTGAAGAAAAAAATTCCTCATCATTTTTGTAATAAATATCAAAGTAGTTAAGATTGAATGTTAATGATGAATTTTAACTCATTTCATTTTCAAAATGACACTATGAGGTAAATATTCTCACTATCCCCATTTTACATATGAGGAAACGTAGAGAAGGGTTAAAGAACTTAACCAAATCAAGTGATAGATCATTTATAAAGCAGTGTTGCTGTCTCTCCCCTCCCTCGAGTCTTGTTTCTAAGCTATGTAAAAATTAACTTGGGCTGAGCATGTAGATCAGTGGTAGACCATGTGCTTATAATGCGTGAGATCCTGGTTTCAATCCCCCAGCACGGTGGGGGCAAAAAAAGTTAACTGCTTCCTGAAATCTCCTGTCTTGCTTTTAATAAAAGCAAAACTTGATTCTTCTACTAGAGTCACTTTAAACAGATTCATTTATGTCCCCAAAAGTGTGACAGCATTCTGAATTGTAACTAATTTTATCACTGCTCTTTTGGCATTTTTTTTTCTGAAATTTAAAAAATACAGGGGTTTGTATATTTTTTCCAAAGAAATGCATTATATAAATGATAAAAGGAAAGACTTAGTGTATATTTGAAGTTAGTTTTTGTAGGGTAGTATTTTTCTCCTTGGGCATTTAAAATCAGTAGATCTCTTTAGTACTACAAGTCACACAGCTGAATTAATAAAATTATAAGGGAAGTATGTTTTTACCATTGCACCCCAAACTTTGCAGTTCTTTCAGTTGAATTGAATTAAGAGAATCCTGAAATACTCTTCTTTCTAAAAATTGAGCATTAATGTTCATGTACTCATCATAAGTCTCCTGATTTCTAATATTATGGTTTTATAGTCTAGTAAATACTTGCTAACAAGTCTGTAAAAGTTATGGATATAATATTCCCCTACCAAAAATGGTTATGGAAGAAGAGGGACTGAAAGCATTCTTTTTTTTTTTCCTAAAAGTTATACTTACATGCAGTGAAATGCAAAATTATATAGAAATTGAAACATTTTAAAGTTAATGTACATGCATGCAGTTTTTAAAGCTGGCTTCAGTGATCAAGCATGGTGTTACAGATATTTATACTCCAAAGCCCAAGAAATGAACTGAATAAGCTTTGTGGTCTATTTACATAAGCACTTCTATATTGACAGAATTGGAACTCTAATAAAAATATTGATTATCAGAAAAACAAGTTACTTTTAAAACCTTGGCATGCTTTGTTAAATTTCATTCAATAACTATTTTAAATGTGCCTGGTATAGGCAAGGCATGTGAGTCCTAAGGGAAATATACTTAGAAAAATGAATCAGAAATGGACCCTACAGTATTAGTTCATGTTGAAGGTAGAAAACACTGTTTTTTTCCAAAGAATGGGAGACTGTTTTTGGCAGTGGGAATCCAAAGAGGCTGCGTAAAGGATGTAGCACCACAACTGGGTCATATTAGGTTTCCAGTGGAATTCCACTAATGAATTATAATTTAACCTACATAAGTAAATTTGTATTTATATGGTAGCACTGTCTGACATATTCTCAAGTAAAAATAACTCCTAACGTATTTCAAATATTTCAGACATTCTGACCTATTATTAAACAACCAGTCTTTACTACCTTCTCAATATAGAGATGAAAGTGGCAACCATGTTTTCCTTTGTTCTTCTGTAGTCATTCTCAGCAAATGTACATTAGAGCATATGTAATTGTGACATTGTTGTAAGTCCTCTCTGCAAGCAGAGCCATGGAACGCTACAGGAAATGAAAGCGGAGCTTAGTCTTGAGCTAGTATTTGCCAACTAGATCATGTCTGTACATTGTAGACTATTGAATGAATGAAACCTCTCACCTTCAAGAATGACCTTGGGAAGGGATCTGCATATGACTCCTTCCAACTTCTAACTATAGGTGCAGTGAAACCCAGAGACATGTCCACAGAGATTTCTTATAGGCCTCTTTCCATTGGATTGGGTTTGTCACTTTGATTAATAAACAGATTAATTAAATCAAATAAACCGTTTGATTCTTTTTTTCTAGAGAACTAAAATAATTGTGAATAGACAGATTCAGTGAACTCACAGAAACTTGGTGTGTGCAGAGAGACAACATCTCCTCCCACTGCTTTCTGTGTGCCAGCTCCAGTCAGACTGAATTGCTTACAGAGCTCCAACTATGGCATCTCATTTGGGCACAGGTGCCTTTGTCCCTCTGAAAATGTGCTCTCTCACCCAGAGGCCTAGAATGCCCTTAAATGCTAGTTTGGAATTGTCTTTGAACATTAAGTTCGAATAATTTTCTGCCGTGATCAAAGACTTGAAACCCTAGAGAATGAACACCAAACCTTTTTTTATTTCTCAGTAGAAAATATATTTCCTCTCTGGTGGCATAGGGCATGGTATGTATTAATAAGTTTTCTGCAGAAGTTTATTAGGGAGAGTGTAATACACCAAGTTGAATGAGGTAGTGTAGTGTAGAAGAAAAAGTAATTCTTTTGAGTCAAGCATTCCTTGGTACAAATATAAAATTTCTTTTTCTGTTCATAGGATTTTGACAAGTAACAGTTTCTCTGGACCACAGGTTCCTCGGATACATAACATGGAATTTTGCATATACCTTTTATACAGTTAGAACCCAATAAACTAGATGCTGTTGGTAATACAGATAGTAAATTCTAGGACTTAAGAATCCCATATGCATTAAATGAATTTTTTAAATAAGTGTATATATGTGTGTGTGTATGTGTGTAAAATAACTCCACCATTCCCTGAACTGGTGAGAGAAAGAAATTTAACATATGTGTGTTACAAAGTGCTACCTCAGAACTGAACTTAAGCCCAGTCTGCAGTCTGAGATATCAAATAGAATACAGCAAAAGGTCAATTCAGTAAACATATCCAAATATCATATACTGCACTAGATGAAGTAGAAATTGAAGACTTCCCTCAGAAAAGTTAGAAATGTTAGGATTGTTCTGTAGTTTGCTGAGTAGTTATTATAAACGGCAATCTTAGCATCCTCTAGCACCCTAGGACACCTGTCTTACTATGGTTGTCAAGAGGATGTGGAATTATATCTGAATCTGTAGCCTGATTTTGTAGTTCTTTTATGCAACATGAAAGATGTTATCAGGATCAATAACCAGTTTTTAAAATGTAGACACATGTCTTCCTATATTTACTGGAGATATTCGAAAGAATTTTGTATTTTGAGTAGTTTTTGTTCTTTTGAGAATCAACACCAACACTAGCTTTATTTTACATTTTTTGAAAAGAAATTGCAATGTTGAAATTCTGTACTAAATGTTAATGATAAAGGGGTTCCAAGCAAGGATAGTTGTAGCTAGACATGAAGTAAATTTAATCATTAAGTTTACTAAGTGTCTACTGTTTCCTAGGTACTATGGTGTGAAGAATAAAAGAATATTCCAAGATGCTTCAGATTTCTTAGATTCTCCTTGGAGAGACAGTGTAGAAATTTGCATTCTGATGAAATGAATTTTCTTGTTTTCCCAAAGAGGTGGTCTACTATAATAGTATATAGTATGTGACTAGTATAATAGCCATGTGAACATATTATATTATATAATAATTTCTTGCTTATACGTGCTTCCTACATTAGGGTATGAGGTCTTTGAGGATGGGATTTGTATTACTCTTTGTATTTTGTTTAGCATCTAGTTGAAAACCCATAGCTGCTGAAGATTTGTTAAATGTTGAATGTTTAAGAGTGAATTTAAGTTCCAGTTCAAGAAAGAAGCATCATTTTTTAAAATGTATGTTAGAGCCAGGTGAAATGTTGAAGCAACAATTTTACAGTGGTTTGATTTGTTTTAGTTCAATAAACATTTCTTGTGCTCTAACATATGACAGAAGTAAAGTTAGTTCTGGGAATTAGACATGGTGCTTGGCCTCAAGTTGTTTTCCATATATTTAACTGACAGTTCTCTCTAATCTGAAAGCCACTTTAGGCTATGCTATATGGCAAGTGTAACAACAGAGATATGCACAGGTTGATATGGAAATGTAGAGAAACAGCAGTTGGAAGGGTAGTGAGGTTAGGAAAGTTTATAGAAGAAAAAGAAGATGTAGATTGAATGCCCTGGAAGAACTACAGAGGGGAAAAGCACAGGCTTTCCAAGATGGACAAAAATGAAAATGAGCATTTTGTTCTTAAATGGTGTGATATATTTGAAGCAAACAGAACCAAAAACTGAAGAAAAATTGATATAAAGATAGGATTATAGAAAAATAATATAAAGATATTAACAACAAAAAGACCAACTTGTTAATTTTAAATGACCCTAATTCTTTCCTTATTATAACATATTGATGGGGTTCAGATGTAATGAGAATATTCTGTCATGTGTTTGTGTGGTGTGCTCAGTGATACTACATGAGCATTCTTATATTCTGTAACAAAGTGCTTACCATTGATTCCCCTTCACTGTATGTACCTGGGTAAATTTTATTTAATTTTTCTGTGCCCTGGGGTTCTTATCTATAAAGGAGGGAGGATAGTAATAATAGTAACATTAAGAGCTAACAGTTGTGATTGCTTACTATGTATGAGCACAGTGCCAGATATTTTACACAAATGTTTTCTAAATAAAATCTTTTAAAAAAAGAAATGAAACCTTTAATATAAGTACTAGTCCAATCATAATTTTTGAATGTAAGAAAAATGAGGAAAAGAGAAGCTAAATAACATGCCAAAGATGGGTAAAAGTCCTTCTCAACTATTGACAAACATGGTGGCAAGTGAGCCTTTTTTGACAATCTAATGGGAAAGCAGAAATGGTAACATCAGAAAGATCATTTTCTGACCCTGGACTCTTCCTGAATGCAAATCAGGCCCCTAGAAACAATAGCTTGAATGAACATCACAGATTCTACAATGTGCAAAACTTAACTTTGCCTTTGATAGAGAAAATCATTCAGCTACCAAAACAACTTAGCTTTATCAATTCCATTGTTCTAGGCTTTTGCCAATACATATAGTTATAATTTATAACCTCTTTGTTGCATGCTTATTGCAAAATATATATATTTATATATATAATAGTAATGGTATTAGTAATAGTATTATATATATATGTGCATATATATATATATATAATAGTAATAGGAGGTATAAAGAAGAAATTCCCACAAAATACTATCACACAGAAATAATCAGGATTTTGTTCCATGGTCTTCAATATGTATCAACCAGCACACATTGATATTAGCTTAGTGCACCATGAAGAGAAGTAAATAAAGCAGGTTCTAGAGCCTAACAGTGAAGGAGATCACTATTTTAGGTTATAGTATGTAGGTATTTGGATGAGATTAATTTTTTACCTGACATTATTAAATTCTACTGTTTGTGGTATTATGCATTTAAAGGATAGCCTATATGTTTGGCATATTTTAAATATTCCACAGAAATCTCAATATGGGTGTATTCTATTTTAGATTATGAGTAGCTTGATTTACATCTTCTACCCCTATTATTTGAGTAGCACTCTCTCTTAGTGATTCAGAACTGGATAAGAACTGTGTACTCTCTCGCTAGAAAAGTTTATATAAATATATTTTTTGCACCCTAGTTGAATGAGTTTCCTGGAACCTGCAGAGGCTTTCACCTGGCCTCCTGTGTCTTTTTGCCATGCTCACTCCAGTTCACCATGCTGGCACTTCTTGGAGCAGTGTTGAGAGCCCTCGATGGACTTTGCGTCAGCAGGAGTGAACTGGTACCCCAACTTCTGGAACGGCATCCTGACACCCACTGGTGCCTCCCTCACACTGGGCAAAAAAGAAGCAGGCAGCAGCAACCAGTTATGGATCAGGAAAAAAATGGATTAGGATGAAAAGCGTTTGCACTCAGACCCTCTTACTGGGGTAGCAGAGGTACTAATAGGACACATTCATCTGAAAGCAACTGAGAGGAACTGCACACTGGCAGGCAGACAAGGGATTCTAGAGATAAAGCCTCAGACAATAGAAAATGGGAGTTTAATGTAAGGTAGAAATGCCAATGGGTATGTGGTGAACAGAGATGGGAGCTGGGTGCAGCTGATGCTTGAACAAGATCAATAGGCACTGTTGGAAAGAGCTTCCATCACCTGGTTGCATTTCAGGACTAGAACATGAGCACTTGGAGAGGTCCAGGCCATGACCTAGCTCTAAAAGAACTAAGATACTAGAAGGTTTATTGTGAAATAGGATAAATCCAGAGTAAATTATGGGTCTAGTCACTGGAACCCAAGCCCTAACATCAGTGTGCTGAGCTAAAACATAACCCTTGCCAAGATCAAGGTTGTTCCAAAAAAAAGTGAAACGAGTTGAGGTAGAATGTGAAGTCAGATGACCAAAACCAAAGCGCAAAGGCACAGAACCAAGAACTGGTCAGGAGATCTGCAACACCAAATGCAAAGGGTTCCCAGGAAACCATGTGCAAGAAAAGCTTTGAAAGAGAATGCTGTTAAAAACAAGGATTTAATGTAATCATCCTAGTTAAACTATATTTATGACCTGAAATTCTTGATTCTCAGTGTGCATTTTGGTACACAAGGAAAAGAGCTAAATACTTTTGTCCACTTGTTCAATTTAATATATTGAGACATATTGACATTGAGTGAAGAGGGAGGGAGGGAATTTGGATCTAGAAAAGGAAGTTCACACAGGGCTGGATTTTCCAGCCCCCATCCATCTCTCTGCCACCGGATTGCTCCTCCAGTGACACCACGGACCTGCTTCATTTCTGTGCAGCTGATGCCCTGTCCGGGCTGATCTTGTTCTAACTGACAGTGAGTGTTCTTGCCAAATGCCAGGGCCCACAGTCACATCTGTTTGTCTCTCCTCTACAGCTTGTCCAAGGCTGCTTGGGAACACATTTTAACCAGGGGGCAGCTTTAACTAGGCCTAATTCTCTGAAAAGCCTTTATTTGTAAATGCACACAATGAAGAGACAAGTTCCTATTGTATTCTCTTTAATATTATTGTGTTTGACACTGCCTGCTTCAGTCCTGTCAGCCAAGTCAAAAGCCAAGTTTTCAGGCAAGGTGGTTCTCACTAGGGTTGTGTTTCTGTTTTGTTTGTTTTGTCTTTTAATATGAGGGGGATTTTTTTATTATTACTTTTTTCCCTCTAGATAAGATGCCCTGCTTCCTACCACCACATCATATTAAAGGAACCTTGCAGCAAATGATGGGGATAAGGCGAGTGTAGTCTGTTTAAAACAGCAAAACAAAAGACTTTTTCGTTTAGCTCTGCTTTTCTAATACTGAATAGAAAAGATTTTAAAAGTAATACATGGGAAGTCATGTTACAAGTCATAACCAACTGAAAAATCCCTAACAAAAGTTATTTATCTTTCCACCTAAGCCTTGTTAGTTTTGATTTGTCTCCTTATACCTTCCTAAGCAAATGTATGTAAAACAAATATCTATATGATGGATCATTTTCTTACAGTGCCTTACAGAGGGATCATATGAATATATTTTAATAATTTTGGACATGCTCATAGGGCATTGTATTTTTATTTTTCAGTACACCACAGCAAAAAGAAAAGGAACAAAAAAATTTCAGCTATTACCTAGAGTAGTAATCTGAGTGCTTTGCTTTGCAAAGACAAATGACTCACTTAGATTGAAGAAACAAGCCTGCATTTGAGAGATCAGCTGACTTTAAATTAAAAACATAACTGCTTTGTTTCAGTAAATATTACAGCTATATAATGGAGTAGACCTTACATATTGTTTATTTGTAGCCACTACCTTGCACCCATCTGAAGTAAAAGGGTCCACTAAATGCAAGCTTAAATGGGGTAATCTTCCTGATCAATAACCAGATCCCTCCATGTGCAGTAGCAGATAGTTCAGTTTTGTTAGAATTGCTGAAAAATAGTAGCTGTTTTTCTTGGGGCTCCGATCTTCAGGTTCAGTGTTACTGAATTTATTAACTAACTTTATTCTCCTTGCACACTTACCTCCTCTTTTACTTTATGTGGCTATGTTGGTTGGGGAGGAGAGTTGAATAAAAATGTTGCATTCCATTCTTTCTGTAGATACCCAAAAGGGAATTTTTTACTGTAGATGAGGTTTAGAAGAGGGTGGTGTTCCTGAAGAACTATGATTTCTACAAATATTTTCTAGGAGTGAACCTCCTGTCTAATGAAGTTTTAGGTTAGTTTGAGCCTTAAATGTAGATGAGAGTAATAAAAGCTGGCTTAGTTTAAAGTAATCCAGAATCATGCCTGTTCATTGGATTGCTTTCCATCATGTTCACCTTCTCACCCAGATACTCTTAACACATGCAAGTTCATTGTGCAGCAACTTTGTATCATTCTTTGGCTGTTAAAACTGAGGTGAATATCCTGTGAGGAAATGTGAGCCTCGACTATAGCAAATTTAGTTGACCTACCCTGTCTTCAGACTCATCCCTGCCCATCCCAAGCTCCCAATAACATCCCACCCATCTGGTCTACTTTCTCTCCTTTAAGGATTCCAGCTATAATCACCTGTAAAGACCAAATGCCTTCTTGGGTCCCTCTGTGGCAAGTACATCACCATGATCCAGCCCCTTCTTTCTTTGTTCATGTCATACATTTTGTTCTCCAAGAACTCTGCAGACATTCTGAACTACTCATAATTCAGAGGTAGATTGTCCATGGGTTTGTTTTCACAGCTACATTTCACAATTCAGATTCCCATTTTATTCCTTTTTTCAGAATGGCACCTTACCCTGCCCCTTAGGCATTCCATTGAGCTTTTCTGGTATGTGCTGTGCAAAAGGAAAACCTTATTACTCCAGTCTTTTGCCCTGAGATTTCAAGAGGGATAAGATATGTGAAAGAATAATTATTTACAAAAAGGTAGCATAATAACTCTCATACAGATACAAAATGGATATATGTTAAAGAGCTTATTTAACTCATGAATTAATGAAGGAACTAAGCAGATGTTATAACCAGTGCAAAGGAGAAGGCAAAGGAAGTACAAGTGTATGTAGCATCAAGACATATTGAAATGAGGGAGCAAATAGGTGGAAAACTGGCTTTTCCACAGTAGGGAAGCTTGTCCTTCTACAGGACAATTCATTTACATTTCTTCTGATAATAATTAATTCTCATTTGTTTCAGTTAACTACAACTTGGGAGCTGTAACATAGCTCCCATAGGATTATAATTAAATATCCAGAACAGTATACTCTAAAAGCATAGTTTTTCCACTGAAGCACTAACTTTCCCCTACAGAAGAAAAAGTGTATGCTCCATTCAAAACATTTAGTGTTGTTAATATGGACTAAATAATATCTAGCAGTAATTAGTGAAGTTCATTGTCTGCCCCCACCACCAGTATCCATCATTATTTCATATGTATTTATGACTTTATCTCCCCACTCTGACTTTAAATTATTACTATAGTAAGAATTGAATTCCTTTCCTTTGTATCTTTCATCTCTTTTCTATTCTTATATCCTTATAGAAAAGAGAAGATGAAAGGTAGTAGTCTGTGTTAAGTTCATAGGAGATACTAATGCTTACTAAATACAATGAATGAATGAATTTTATACAAAAGTATGTCTTTCCTTTGATTTTGTTATAATTTTTAAAATGTATTGTTTTAAATAAAGAAATGTGGGTATAGCTATTTATTTATTGGCATCATAATCCAAGACTTCAAAATCTGGTGAAAATATAATAGTTTTGCATGTTAATAAGTATTTGAGAGCAAAGCAGGAAAAAAAGTCATTAAATGAACAAACTGATTTTTTCAGATGCAGAGATTTTTTTCTGTAACAGAGAAACACTGTGGATTCAGTACTTAGGAAAGAGGAAATTAGTTAAATGCCCACTTATTGTTCAGCTATGTTGGTAGATCTTCATAGTATGTTTGTCTGTCTATGCTCCTTGGATTATTTAAATCATTCTTTGTAACTTTACTTTGTACCTTATGGATGGAATCTATATTTGAAATAATTTTACTCCCATATAACTTTTCAGTATCTGTAAATCATATGTATAGATGTTGTACAGACATGTTTATTTTTAATTATGTTTTTTCTTTTTTTTTTTTTTCCAAGAAGCTGGTAGTTTTCACATTGGATCCTTTTAAAATCTCATGATACTTACTACCTGCTCTCTTTGTCTTAGTAAAAGACCATGTTAACTATAATAAGCATGCTTCCTTTATTCCAGCTTCATGATCACCAGGCCCTATTCTAACCCCACATCAAGGGCTGTGATCTAGGAAAGAAACATATAATCTTTTGGTATCTTGAAAAGTTTGAAGGTTTTTAAATCGTTTTCATCTTTGTATTAGCAATTTTGATTTCCAACTGGGCCATTTCTTTTTTTTTTCCAACACTCTTGAATTTTAAGAGTCCAAGACTAGACAGAATAATCTAACTGTAACTGGTTGCAAGAACAGCAGAAGGTCCACTTCTCAGGTCCTATATATCATGGTTTTGCATATACAATCCCATATCCTTTTAGAGTATTTAGTAGCAACAGACCAACATTAATACATTCAAATTATGTTTTCTCACCTCACTAATAAATAAACAATTCTAATCATATGAATTATAAGGAGAACATCACTATTCCCTTCTATCTATTTAAAACGTTTAAAGAGAATTCACTGCTGCATAATATCCAAAAAGAAATTGATCATACTTTTCCTGTAATAAATGTTGTTCTGACAGTAAAGCATTAGTAACCAATTGATAACCTAGCAACAATATTGTGATCTCTTTAGATAATTAATCTTAGCTATTTTCCTGTCAGAAGCAACAGTGTTTGATTTTATGTTGAGCCAGAAAGATTGCCAGTTTTGAAAATTAAAAAGCATTCCTTTTATATTATTCATTCCAGTAACAATTTATGATGGCGCATTTAGCTGCTGAACGCTTGTCAACAAACGTAATTATGTTTCGATATAAACAAGATTGGTGGTTTTACTATGCAGCTCCATCTTTGTTGAGAATGTTTTGATTTAGGTTCAGATTATACAAGCTGTGTATTTATGTGTCATTTTTTTTCCTCCTTTGTTAATAGTTTTTTCTGATAATTACTTGTAGGCAAACAAGCATGCATTTAGGATCCTTATGCACAGGAGACATCAAAAGGAGAAGAAAAGCCGCACCTTTGCCTGGACCTACTACAGCAGGTAAAACAAAAGATGGATTGGAGTGGAGCACAAATGTAAAGTTCATAAATCATCACGAATAAAATAGAGATAGTTCTTAATCACTTGCACTAAAAAAAGGCACAATTGCAAGAAACTATTAAAATGTATCATTTGCATTCGGTATCTGGATGCATTGCATGTTCCTTGTATAGATTTTCCAGGTAACCAATCAATGAAACACTTGATAGACCCCTGCCCAAATGGTAAGATTTTGTGTGAGGTGTCAAAGAATACAAAATTCTTAAAGACCTTATCTTTGACCTCCAGAAATTTTCAGACTTACTGGGAAAATAAGGCATAAATACATGGAACAACAAATGTCTCCAATGATAATAAATTCAAAAAGTATCTTAGCAACATTAAGCACAAGGCGCCATGTTGGAATAGATGGGGATATGACTTATGAATGTTACAGTCTGGTTCCTAGTCCCAGTGCTGTAGCAATCTTAGATTCATCTTTCCTTATTTAGACAGCATTAATCTTAGAATAAAAAAGTGCTCATTTCTCCCTCAAAAGTGATGTCATTCTAATAATATACCATTCTAATAATGACTGTGGTTAGAGTCATGTGTAAGTATTGAGCAGAGGGAACTCACCATGGACCAAAGGGGCAGAGTCTTCTTGGAAGATCAAAGAGTCAAGCATGGTAGTGAAGGATGTGAATAAGATTAGTATGGATCTCAAGACCTCATGCAAGAGCAGTGGTAAGGGAGGCACAGAGAAGTCAGTGACAGAAGGAAACAGGGGGCATTAAAATGTAGACAGCACCCATTTATGAATAAACCATGGCTAAACCTAACACATTTACAACACTGCAAACTCTGTGAAGAAATGTTTTCAGTTTAAACACTTGTTACAAAGAGGGTTAACCTTGACCTGTTGCCTAGGATCCTTAACCATTCTAATTTATAAACCTTTTCGCAACTTCATTTGAGGATCCTGTTGTAAGAAAAGTGATTTTAATTATAGAATATGAACATAAGATTCAGAGCAACAGAAGAATAAGCAGTGAGAAGGAAATAAGATAACTGTATATACATAGATATGAGAATTTTTGTGGTGAGTTTGAAGGAAATCAAAGATGTGAAGACTATGTTGTCTATTAAGGGAACCTATTCCCTAGTTCACTAGAAATTTGAAGAATAACTTAAAATTAGAATACTCCTATGCAGTTGTTCCATATTAAGGGGCTATATTATGAAATTACACATTTACTTATAATTCCTGATCATCCACCCCAACTGTATTGAATCTTCAGGATTTGCAATTAGGAAATGCCTGCATATGAAAGGTATTAAGATTTATGTAGAATAATATTTACCATTTGCTCAGTACCTACTATGTACCAGAAATTTTATTTCTTCTTTACAGTATAAGGTGGGTGTTATTATCATTACTTTACAGATCATAAAATTAAAATGCAGAAAAGTGGAGTTAGCTTCATAAGACAACAAAACTATTATGCATCCAGGAGAGGTGTCGAGCCTTAGTCTTTATAGCCCTGAAACCTTGCTCTTTCCATAACAGCATTTTGGTGAAAAAAAAAATATATGTGTGTGTGTGTGTCTGTGTGTGTCTGTGTGTGTAAGTGAAGTTGTCATTTCGCATATGTTGATTTGAACCCAGGATTATCTGCCTTAAATTTTATACATTTGTCCCATGATTACTATGTAGAAATACAGAACATTCATTAGATACTTCTAACATGTCCTTTTATAAGGAATATTCAGTCCTTATGAAGATGTGATCAGTCTAAATAAAATTTAATCACATTTTAGATCAAATATATGTTATATATGTTCTTCAATTCAGAGCTCTCATAAGGCAGCTGCAGGTTTCTTTAACATCCCCATTCCAGTTGAATAGTCCCCAGAATCCTTTTCTTTCAAGATGATTCAAACATTAGTGGTAGGAAGTGTATGGGAACAATCTCAGCAATGCTACTAAAACACCCAGTGGCAGCAGTAAGGAAAGGAGAATATCAGGGTCAGGTCCAAACACTCTGAGCATATGTGAAATGAGAAGGAAAATGCACAGTGGTTGAGGAAAGGGTAATATAATTATTTCTACAAGGCGATTTTGATGTTACAACTCAGTAACATCAGAGGAAATCATTTATACAGAGTATAGGTACAAACATTAAACTTTAGCCTAATATAGGTTTTTATCACAATTTATACCAGCATATTCCAGATGTTATATGTCAAAACTATTGTGATTCTCTTAAGATTCAGGATTCTTATTTTATTACCAGATTTTTACTTAAAAGATAAAATTCATAGAATTCAAATGTCTTTTTTTTACTCCAAAAATAATGGAATAGTGCAGTTTTTCAAGTCTATGCATAACTGTTCCCTGTCAAAGAGGAAGGAATTGAGGTTATTTAAAAGTCCTCAGTTTTAAATAGAATACCTTCTAATACTAATGAATCAGCTCTAAGGTGAAGATTATTATCCAAATTCAAGTAAGAAATGCTTTTGCATAAATACACTTTGGTAATGAGGTTATGAATCCTAGGCCATATTTTCCCTGAAAATTATAATCTTCAAATTCTGGAATATAGACATTCACATAATAGAGTCAGTTCTATTTGTATACTTACGAAGTTGAGCTAGCATGTAGAATTATTTTAATATAATAGTCTAGTCCTTGTCACAGGCCCTTAACGATGAGTGTTTTCCCAAAAAACACTGAATTAAGATATATCTTCCCAGTCCCTTTTGCCTTTAGCTGGAAAAATGCAAGAGAAAAAAATGCTCACATTGGAAGGAGGAAGAGTTAAAAGGCTGAGAACATGAATATTGTTTGTGAACAGCAAGTGTAGAAGGGCTTTACAAAAAAAGGGTCAGAAAACTGTAATTAGACACTTAAATTTTGTAATCCTAGTTTGGTTTACATAGCAGTTTGACTCTCCAGATAAACAGTTATATGTATTATGTTTATAATAAATAATAATATCTTTAAAAGATTTAAAATTAACCCAAAATCTTATTGTTTACCTGATAGTGTAGTGAAATTGATTCTCGCCCTTTTTTACATTAGTATTGAAGTATAATTTCAGTCACTTTAGAAGGCTCTAGACCAGCCAGTGGTGTTATCGGCTGAACATTTATTAATTGTGACAGGAACTCCAAATTTATTTCAGGGCTTTAGCTTATTTACTGCTCTTTCGCCTTTGTAGTTTGTATTGACAAAGTAAAATGAATATTGATAAGGTTGGATATTGATTTTTTTAATGTATAGCTTGTTCTCTGCCTCATTCAAAATCATATACCAAAAGATAGTGGATGTGTCTGTAGCAAAGGATGTAGATTTACTATTATAAAATTGAGAACTATTGAAGCAAGAAGGTTTGCCAGCAGAATGCATTTTATAGTTTGAAAAATGTCATCTGTAAAGGTGAAGAAAAGCAGTGAACAAAATAAGAATATTATTAACACTTTTTTAAAACGCAAGCAGTAATGGTCGTGGTCTGCATTTGGGCAGAAGTAGCTTACTGGGGATTTGATAGTAAAAAGATTTAAGTATGTTTAATGAGATATTGTGGCTACTACATTTTTTAAAATTTTTACTGACTATACAGTGCTAAATTCATGTTATTCACAATTAGGATTGCCTGTCATTATTTTGCTTTCTGTTGAAATAATATAGTGAAAATATTAATTGTACAAAGTCATCCTTTATCCTATACATTTTAAATTGTGCAAAATAAATGCCAAATTTTTTTATACATACTGCTCCAAAATAACTGTTTCCATGGACATGTGAGTTCTTGACAAGAGGGTACATTACAACTTTTTTAATTTTTCAACTTTTTCCTCACATAGTACTGATATTTCAACAGGAAAATAGTTTTTGTAAATATTTAATGCAGTAAAGGCAGGTTGTAAATAATAATAATTGGTGACCAGGTTTAAAAGATATGCTTTTAAATAAGTTATATGAAGCATAATGAGAAATGTTTGCTCTAACCAAGCTGCCTTCCAAAGTGCTCGATTTCTTCAGTTGTCCAAATTTATCTTTCTTTTGATTATATTTTTCTTTTTTCTCACTGGATCTATGTGAGCACTGTCAATTATCTTGTCTATTCTGGGCTTTTCTGAGGGAACTTTTGTTGCTAATTCTGAAGCCAAACTCAATCTGAATGAATAGCAAAATCCTAGGAAATATGCAATCTTTCATCTCTTGTCACATATACCACTGAGCCACCATTCAGTTCTGTGTTTTAGTAGAGTGTTAATAGTCCTCCATTATCATCCAGTTCAGCAACACTTGTGGACAGGGTCAGTAAACATATAAGCTAGAAAAAACAATTGCTATTCCTGACAACGTGAAAGACTAAATCATGGAAAAATAGTCAAACTACAGACTGCCTGAAAATGCTGAATAAAATGCAAATACATCTTTTAAGTTGTATAGCTGCAACTGCAGGAAAGCAAGGGAAATATTCAAAACCAGGAAACATGGTTCTACATAGCCCCCACACCCACATGAACCAATCCTGAAACCTCTGAGGTATGTTCCTTAGCCTCCCCCTGGAAATGGAGCCATGCCTGAGGGCTGAGTGTAATGCTGCTTATGAAATCAGAACTCCTAAAATCTCCTTGGAAATGGACAGATTAGAAACAAACCCACCCACAGGCACAGGGGAAAACAATTTTGTTTCTACTTGGGCTCCAGCTAAAAATATTTCTGAAGATTTACAACCAAGAGGCAGCCCTCATGTGAATTTTTTATTAAAATTACACTAAGCCAAAAATTTGACATTAAAAAATGGTCTCTGAAACAAATGCAGAACTACTTTAGAGGTGTGTTTCAGTCCACTATTGTGCCACTTTGAGTAAAAGATCTGGCCAGAACAATCGGAGAGGAGGAAAAGTTTATTCGAGGGCTCATGGTTTCAGAGATCTTAGCTCATAGAAGGCCCACTCCATTCCTCAGGGCTCAGGGTGAGGCATCATGGCAGAAGAGTGTGGCAAAGGGAAGCAGCTCACATGGTGATCAGGAAGCAGAAAAGGGAGATCTCCACTGGCCAGATACAGACATATATAAATATATACCCCAAAGCCATTCCCTCAACTCCCATCTGCTCCTACCACTTCACTTACCACTCAGTTAATCCCTATCGGGATTAATCCACTGATTGGGTTAACACTCTCACAACCCAATCATTTCTCTTCTGAACCTTCTTGCATTGTCCTTCACATGCGCTTTTGGAGGACATATCACATCCAAACCATAACAAGGTGCATGCCTGCAATCCAGGCCACAAAGAAGCACTGCAAATAAAAACTTACTGATGATGATCTCATAACCCAAAACTAAAAACTTAGTTATAGGAAGAGATTTAAAAAAAAAAAAAATGAAAGGAAATAGCTGTGGAAAAGGAAAAGACAGTTGTGGTAAAGAACCAAGTAGAAATTAACAGTTATTTTATGTGTTTTGAAAATTATAAGATCACTGATTAGGTTAAAGGAAGATTAGATACAGCTGAAAAGACAATGAATTTTACCATAAATCTCAATAATAAAAAGTAGCACAGTGAGATAAAATGATGAAAAATATAGGAGAGAGGCTAGGGGTCTTGAAAGAAAATGTAATTCAATATGCATCCAGTAGAATTTTCAGAAGGAAGATTGGAGAGATTAGAGAGGGGCAGTGTTCACGAAGACAGTATAGAATTTTTAAAACTAAATATAAATATAAATATTATGTTTAAAAAGTACAAGTCTGGGCTGGGGATATAGCTCAATAGGTAGAGTGTTTGCCTCGTAAGCACAAGGCCCTGGGTTCAATCCCCAGCACCACAAAAAAATAAACAAAATAAAAAGTACAAGTCTGCATCGGAAAATATTAAATATAAAGTCATACCTAAACACACTAATAAAACTTGAAAACCAAAGACAAGAACTTAAGAGCAACCAAGTAGAAAAGATTTAACTTACATAGGAATGAAATTTTACTGATAGCAAACTTTAAAATACTAACACAGTTCAGGGGAATAAGATGTTCAAAATGCTGAGGTAAAATAACCAAATCAACCTAGAGTTATATGTCCAACTAAACTATCATCCAAGAGTGAGGATGAATGAAGTCCTTTCAGATAAAGATAGATAATTACTAAATTTGTTTCCTTGGGTAGAAGAAAACAATCCATTTTTTAAAGAAAATATTGAAAATCATAAAGAATGGTGAACAAAGAAATTGTTGAACAAGTACTTAAAGCTAAACTGATATTGAATAGTAATCATACTGAGGATAGCAGTGACCTTGAAGATGATTAATTTAATGTAAAATTCTGGACATTGATAATGCGTAAAATGTGAGGAAAAAAGTCAGATATGCATTTTTACTTTGAAGGTAATTTCTTAAACAAATAGAAAAAGTACATAATTATCAAACTAACATAAACAAGCAATAGATGTCAAACAAGAAGTTAAAAATGCATGGAAAAAGCTAGATTAATAGCATTAAGTAATATAAATAACATAGCAAAAATAAACCCAGGTATATCGGTAATCACAATGAATGTAAATGGAGTAAAGGTATAAGTTAAATTCAGCAATGATCTTAATAAATAAAAGAATAAAATCCAATGTATACTTTTTATAATAAATACATCTAAAACATATTTCAGATAGTAACCAAAAAAAAAACTAGAGTAGCTGAATGTCTAGCAGAATGAATCTTGAGGTATTGCAATCTCTTTAGTCAAACTTCTCATGCTTGTTTAGACTAGTAATTTTTCTTGGAGTTGGAAATATTAGAAAAGAATAAAACTTCAGTTGGAAAAATGTGGCAGAAGAAATGACCTAATAGAAACTATTGATTACAGGAGTTTAATTTTTATTCAACAACAGAAAGAGTAACATTTGGGCTCAAGTGTGCTGAGTTCAAGTTGTTACCTGGATATTTTCTGTCTAGTTGACTTTGGGCAGGTGCACTACCTTTCTGCACATCAGTTTCATCTATAAAATGAAGCATTAATACTTATTTTTCATGGTAGGGAAGATCAAAATGGTGGACATGAAAACATTTGTAATTCCTAAGGGCTGCAGGCATCTTTATATTCTCATTTATTCGAATATGTCAGTGTTTATGTGCTTTGTATACAAACTGAGAGACATTAATATTATAATTCACATATTTAAAAATGTGTCATAGGAAGGCAGTGGAGTTACTGGAAGGTGTGTATGCTTTTAACCATTTTGAATTCTTGCTTATTTGCTGTATCATTATGTGACTTCATCTCTCTGAAGACCATTAAAATTCCTCCTTGACCTAGCACAGTGACACACACCTGTAATCCCAGAAACTGAGGAAATTGCCTTAGGAGTTGCCTCATATTGCAACTTTGAGACCAGCATTGGCAATTTAATGAGACCCTGTCTGTTGAAAAAAAAAATTAAAAGGAACAGGGGTGTATGTAACTCGTGGTAGAGTGCCCCTGAGTTCAATCCCCAATACCAGTGGGGGAAAAAAAAAATTCCCCTTCCCATTGTCATAAGGAATAGATATGATATCGAATATGTAACCCAGGGTACCACATGCTTGGTACATAGTAGACCAACCATAGATGATCCTGATTACATTATAGCAAATAAACATCCCTGTGTACCTTTGAGACCTATACAGTTTTGTTGCAAGCCTTAGTTTTGTGAAAATGCATATTCTTTATTCCATAATCATTCTCTAAGAAATACATTTCTGTATAACCAGAGCATCTAGTCCTAAGAACACTCACTCCTTCAAAGGCAATAACAACAGATCATGTCTTTCATTCAAAGTTTTTATCATTTAAGGAAAAAAAAATGGTTCTGCATTGAATTTCCATTATTTATAAAACAAGTGTATTGTATTTTTAAGCAATTAGTTATTCAAACTGATTTTATTCAGTGAGTCACAATGAAAAATGTCTGATATTACAGATGAAATACAGAATAGTCTGAATTAATGGGGCTTTTTTGCATTAGCAATTGAAATAAAACATTTGACAACCACTTTCTCACTTCTCCAACTGTGCTTAGTTAATGCTACCACTTGAGTTCTTAACAATCATGAAAAATCTGTGTCCCTAAATTAGTTACTGAGAAGAAAGTGTACAGTATTGTAACTCACAGTTTTAATAACATTGCTAACAATACTAATAGTTCTACCCCTCAGTAAAGTAATGTGAAAAAGAAGAGGGAAGAGTGATCGTGAACTAATAATTGCCTCCGAACACAGGGCAGGAACAGAGGCGGAGTCCACTGCCTGTTATATGGGAAGCAGCATGTGTCACCTCCCCTTCTATTGGCTGTTGATCCAACATCAATACAACACTTTCGGAGCCAAATTACTAAACAAGCTGCCAATTAGGCTTGCAGTCAGCTGGATAGATTAGTGGCTAAGAGAGGCCGATACAAGATTTTCATCTCTTGAGCCAATTACGCAAGTGAATTGCCCTCCACAGTACTCTTTGGAAGATTTGAGGGAAAAGGACTGACTTGGCTGTAATAGATATGAGATCCAGCAGGCAGGGCCCAGGAGCAGGAGCATGCAGAAGGGTTAGTAGGCTACATTTTGCTACAATTGCCCAAGCAGAAGGAGAGCCTTCTAGGAAAGGACTTAAAGGATTTAGCACTGCCAGGAGCAAACGAAAAGGAAATTATGGTTGTGGTAGATACTGTGCTGAGACTGAGTGGTTCCACTCCCAGGTCTTAATCTCATAAAATAAGGATGAGAGACCAACAGGGGATCTCACTGTGGAATCATTTTCCTTGAAAAATGAAGTATCCATTTCTTTCTCTTTTTTTTAAGATTGTGTTTCTATATGGAAAGACTTAGCATTTGAGGAATTAAATGTCCTTTTTTCTTCATTTCTTATAAGTACAAGACACTGCTTCATTTTTACTTTATCTTTAGGAAAACAAGAAATGAAACCAACATTTTTTAAAAATGAAAGGGAATGAGTTTTTTTTCCACTTTTATAAAATTACATGCTTGAGAGTAGAGTGACCACCCCCAAGGCTCAATGCTTAAAATACCAGCATTTTAAAATATCATAGTGAATCAGTTATCATTTGCTATTCACTTTGGAACTGAAAATTGACCATCATTTAGCAATCTGTACAGATATTTTAAATTGGCCTCATATTTTTTTAAAATATTAACCAAATCGAAGTTGAACTTTTGCAAGCTGTTGTACCAAAAATAAACAGATGTGTAGCCAAGGGCAGCGTTAGACCTCTGATCTGATTTTAGCTTATGGACAGAATTAAATTAACTCATGGCAATCACTGAAAAATCAGGGATAGTATACAAAATGCTAGATCAGTGTTTGCCCTGGCATACCTGATCAGCGGCTGCTCTAAGAACATGTGCATACCTTCAAGGTCTGTCTGGGTTGCCCCCATAATCATAATTTCAAAATAAAAACTCAATTGCTTTTTTGTTATACTTAGCATGATTTTTGATAAAAGGCTTTTCTTGCTTTTTTTAATAACCAAGAACTCCCATCTTTTATTCTCTCTCATACACACACACACACACACACACACACACACACACTCCCTATATATATGCTTATTTTGCCCTGATCAATCAGTAAATAATGTTAGTCAAAAATTTTTCCTTTACATCAGCCACTGCTATTCTAACTGCAGGTACTCAGAAATTTTTTTTTTCTTCTACATGTTAAGGTACTTGTTTCAATGAACTAAGAATCCATTTGATAAGTCTAAAGCCAAATGATTACTGTGATAACCCAGTTCTTACTCCCTGTAATGAATTTAGCAAGTGACAAACATTGTAATTGTTAACATTCTCAATCCTAAACTATATGAGGAATGAGAATACGAAAATATTTGATAAAGGATCTTCAAAATCAATTAATGATTACTCCACAGTAATTAAGAGTTATAATTATTACAATTTGTCTCTAGCTCTTTGTATTTTTCTTTGTTCTACAACTCAGAATGCCAGATACAAATTACCAGATAAGGTATAACACTGGTTCAACACTGACACTTCTTTTTTCATTTGAAATAAATATATCATAGAACACATGAAAATGTGCTTTGCAGTTTTAAGAACAATATTAACTTGGCCTTATGTATAACCACCACCCAGACCAGGAAAAGAACAGTACAATGCACCATAGGACATTATTTTTGTTATTGATGCTTGAAGATCCTTCCGTGCCTTGTATTACCATCCTGACTGAGTCTCAGAGGAGTGGAATAAAGAGTCCTAGCACTTTTGTCTTCGGGTGGAAGAATGTAGAAATAGGGAAGAAATTACTGTCATAATCCTGAGTCAGGAGAAGAATATAATTATGGGAAAGAGGTGGAGGAGAGAGAGGATTAGGTTGATGCTAAGGAGATGTCTGATTCATGGGCCTTTGAGAGTATTGAGGTGCCCATTTCAGTCTCTGTCTAGAAGACACTATGCACATTTCAGAACAGAAATACTCTAGACCCAGAACTGAGCTGATATATATAACAGTCATCCTGCCGATCTTTAAGGAGACTCAAGGAGGACTGTTGTCAAGATGTATATCTTCCATATTCTTTTCCTCCAATTTTCCCTCTTTATCTGATTCTGTATACCTTAAAACATGGAGCCGTAAAGAGAAGAGGGGATGCAACAGACTGAACAATAAGGGACAAGAAGAGGATCATGAGAACATAAATTCCTAGAAATTCAGGATGTTGTCAGTTGTGCTTTGTGTTTGATTTGGTTTGATGTTTTGATTTTATTGCATGTCAAGGTCCCAGGCAAAGGTAAGATATGGTTTGAATCTGTGATTTTCAGACGTATCCATGAGGCTAACACAGTAATAAAAATTAATTCATTTGTAGAGTATTTCATGGTATTCAGAGGATTTTCTTTTACATACATGGTCTCATCCCTTTGTGTGCAATAGGTAGTATATGTTATATTATGGCTATTTTACATAAGAGAAAACAGAAGCTCAAAGAGATTAAATAGCTTACCCTGCTACTAAATGGTAGAATTGAAATTCTCAGAGAGATCTTTCTTCCATTGTTTCCTCTACTAAAATAGGTACTCAAAGATGAATAAATGATGCTCTCTGAGACTTGTTTCAAAAAACAAACAGAGAACATGGTTTTTGTGGCCTCAGGAGATCTTCACCTATGTCCATTCTAAAGTATGTTGTCATTTTCTCATTTCAGGATTTGTAGGTGAAAATGCCCAGCCAATTCTAGAAAACAACATTGGAAACCGAATGCTTCAGAATATGGGCTGGACACCTGGGTCAGGCCTTGGACGAGATGGCAAGGGGATCTCTGAGCCAATTCAAGCCATGCAGAGGCCTAAAGGATTGGGACTTGGATTTCCTCTACCAAAAAGCACTCCTACAACTACTACCCCCAGTTCAGGAAAATCTGCCTAAGAAGAAAAGCAAAGAAGAAATGTTTTACAGTTTTTATTCACTTATCCCATAATTCTAAAATGACCATATGGTTCCTGGTCATGAAGCAGAAATCTACAATGCCTCAGACTCATCCCTCTAGTTTCCTAACCGAATATAGTCCTACCACCGTATTAGAAAAGGATTTCATCACAGTTCATGGTGCTAAAGTGGAAACATATACCCTTTAAATTTTTTTCAGTAATTTCCAACTGTTTCTACGTATGAAGAAAAGTTCATTTCTCTTATTTATTTTGATCTCAGATGTCAGTGCTTTCTAATGCTTTGCTCAGTTCTTGTCTGTACCTAATGCCCAGGCAGAGGTGAGCACATGCACTGTTTTCTTAAATAGGATAGATTATACCAATAAAAAATGTGAAAAATAAATAGGATAGTCCAGAAAGGATCATATCTCCTGTCATCCCATTAGTGGAGTTCTAACTAAATCTCTAACAGACTTAGCCATTTCATATTCCTCGAATTTGACTTTCTTTTAAGGATTTTCTAACAGTGAAACCCTTTAATTTTCTATCTTTGGACAATGTAGTATGAAGTCCACAGTTGACAAAGAGCAATTAATGTTTGCCTCTGACATTGTGACAGAAATAAACCTCATCATTGTTATCACCAGAGTGCCCTCAACATTACTTTAATGCAGATATTATAAATTTTACCTTGTTTAGAACATAAAATAATTATTAAAAGAAAAATGTATTTTTTAATTCACCATGATTAAACTGTAAATTCTACTCATCCAGATGTCTACCTCTCTCATCCCAAAGGCTGATATTTTTTTAAGATCATCTCGAGTTTAGTAAACTGCTTTTTAAATTTTAATCATTGGAGTAAATCAAATCAATGTTTTTGAAGATTTAAATAGATCTCCCAAGAATTCAGATTTCTGGCAACGGCCTTAACCTTTTTAAGATCTAAGCTGTTACTTTAAGTAGAACAATTCATTTTTATTTTACATCTATTATTGAGCTAATTCTGAATCATTTGCTTTGTAGCATCAGAGATTCTAAATTGCTCTTAGTTTAGAAAATGTTGATTTGTAATCTTCATTACTAAGGACTAATAATTATTATTAAATGGCCACTATAGGGTGATTAAAGGTGGAGATAACTCATATTAAGGATCTTTCCTAATAAGATTTTTAACATTTTGCCAATTACCAAAAAAGAGTTCTTAACAGCAGTAGGTTTATGCATATAGTAGGCCTTTTTTAGGTGGTCCCCTAAACAAAATTTTGCCAGTGAGGAAGGGGAAGTTCAGCCTACATTTGAAAGCCTTGGTGATTTGCCAAATAAGAATTATCTTTTTTTCTTGGAATATTGTAAGAGGACAGGGTGTTTAGGGGACTATAGACTACCAGTTGAGTTGTTCTTTTGAAACATTCATACTAAATAAAATAACCGTGTTGTAGGATACTTTCAACAAGTTCATCACTAGAAATTTGCCGTTTTTAATGATTTTTTTTTTCCTAAATGTTTATTCTACTTACATACATACAGTAGAATGTGAGAGTACATACAGGTCTTAAAATTTCTTTATAATAGTTTAAGGTCTATTCAAAAAGTTTTTGTTTTGTTTTAATACCATTGCCTGAAAATCTTTTAAAATCCTATAATTTTCGAAAAGCCCTATTTTGAGCCACTGATAACGAGGCCATTGCAACCCTGGTTCCAAGCACCTGGAACTTAACTATTGTTTTTGTCTTTACCTTGTTCTAATGGATGCAAAACCCTCATAGTGAAGAACAATATATATACCAAACTGGTAAAGAGGGACTCCTTAATTAATTATTGCAGTCTTTATGAATGCTCATTGCTGCCATCACAGACAGGTACAAATGTTCTTAAGCAAATCCTATGAGATGTTCACTTAGCTTCCCTACCACCCCCCAAAATCCCATCTTCATATTTTCCACTAACAGGGGAAAGTTATTTCATCTTGACACCTAGATCCCTGTATATGGCTCACAGACTGCTTAACATATTTTGTATTCTAGTGAAGTGTTTTAACTATACAGAATATATGGATCAAAGTAAAGAAGGAGCAACATACCAAGCTACCCCCTTATTCTTATAGAAATTGCCTTAGCATTCAGTCCTTAAGAAAGATCAGTTGTAGATCTGATATTCTGATTGTACCTGAAATTAATGGGAGAAAATAAACACAATTTTTAACATAAATCTAATGGGTTTTAGATATGAAACTCACTGACTTACATTTTATATGTAGTTATAATTTTTTCAGGTAATATGCCCCAAAGCATCCAAAGGAGTTGATGATTTAGAATGCATCATTCATATCTCTTTCAAAAAGTGGTAAGATATTTCCTCTGCTCCCTTATAAAACCATTCTTTTATATTCTATAGATTCATTAATTGTGCTAAAACTTTTTAAGTATGTAGGTAGGTAATCTTCCCATACTATTCAAATTATACAAGAGAGGCTGAGCATGACTACATTAACAATCTGACTTTTTTTCTTTGTACTTTTTCTTTATATTTGATACTGACCCAATTACATACTAAAATCATTTCCTTCTTTCCTTTCTTTTCCCTAAGTACAATTTTTCAGGCTACATTTCCCTCAAATTTGTTTGCTCATATTTTAAGTTATCTGGCACTTCTTTAAAAGACAACTCTTTGCTAACTAAAATTTGCCAACCGTCTTTGCATTTGAACACATAGATTTCATAACTCGTACCATGGTGATCAAACAAGTTTCGACAGTAGGGTTGAAGATACACATGATGTGTACATATAGTGTGTTTAGAGTACATGTATGTACACAGCATACAGACATGATTGCAACATCTTGCATTTTATTAATATGTTTATTTTAATACTATGAATTGGTATTTTCCTAATTAACTGAAAATTGCTTCTCTTCAGTACATTTCATTTTATGCAGATATTTCATAAAAAGCAAGAATCACTGTTGACATAGTTTTAAAAACCATTTCACCTCTGTTTTGTTTTTCAAAAAAAAAAGGGTGATCTAAATTGGTATTGTAAAATGAAGTTGTTGGTAAAGAATGTGTTGGGCTTTTTTTAGGCATTTTTTTTCTTTTGGCAGAAAGCTATATTAAGGTACAACAAAGAAGTGAAAGAATAAAACAATGTTTTAAGACTGTTATTTATAAGCAGTCATTGTCTTTATGCTTTAAATGTTTCCCTCTAAACCTTTAAAGTAATAAACAGTAAAGGTGAACATACATTTTTTAAAATTGCTATCTTTTGACAATTAGCATTAATTCATGCAGTCAAATTAATTGTGATCTTTCAGCTCGGAAACATTTTCTTATCTAAAAAAATGCTAGAAAAAAACACTGGTAAATAGATTTGACTCACAAATGTATTCCTATCTGATTGTGACCTATGCTGCCATGTTTTCTTGTTTATTTTTGTTTTCCCCTATAAATGGATTAGATTGACTGGGTGCAGCCCTCTTTCCACTCAAGAATTCTGTGACCATAACGTAACAAAGTTCAAGTTCTCTCTGACCCCTTAAAGAAGCAATCAGAGTCACATGTATTAAAGTCACTCCATTTCCTCTGGAAAGTTCTGTCTCTCATAAACCTGCTTAGGTATTTGAAATATTTTGTTATACTTACCAAAGTCTGAGTTTTGTTTGCTACAAGAGGCCTTTCACTATGTGTGTTGATTGAATTTTATCTTTGCTCCCAAAAAAGTGAGTCAGGTTGTTGAAGTACTTGGATTGTTTTTCATCCAACAGGTATTAAATACTCATTTATTTAACAGACTTGCAGTAATATATACTCAACTGACAAGTGGACCATGAAGACTCCTTCTGCTGGATTCCTACTAAGCAAAGACTCATTACTTTACACACCTGACATTTTAAGTAGATCCAGATTTGTCTCTAGTGAGTCAGTGCCATTAACTGCCAGGAGTATGATCTACTATTGCCACTTTGAGTTTTATCTGTCCATTAGAGTTGTCTCCTGTCTTTGGATTGTCAGACAGTTTAAATCATCTCAAATTCACAGACCTCACTCCTGTTGTGTTACAGGATGCCATGTGTTTATGCCTTAATTTTTAAAGGATGAAGTTAAGTAGCAAAGGCCTTTTTGTGTGTTTCTTTGTGTTTTTGTCCCCCTTAGTTCAGATTTTCAAAGTAAATCATAAACATTTTAAAAGCAGACATAATACTTGATTTTTCAGCTATAAGAAGGTACAGACAAGACTATAGTGTCCCAAATAAAAACAGCCCAGACTATCTTCTGTTTGCATCTTCCTATTAAATTGCTAAGAAACTTTGATTCTTCTTAAACACAGCATTGTTATAGGATGGGAAATAGTAAACTAACTCAATATGTTTTCTGAAAGTAAACATTCTTCAAATGTCTTAGTGAAATGAATTTTTTCACATGCCAGAATCTCACAGTTAGACTGAGCAAGTGAGTTTATAAAAAGGAAAGAAAAACTATGATTCTGCTAGAGACCATGGTGCCAATCTGGGTTTCTGTAGCTCCTCATGGGTGAATCTAATCCATTGAGGAAAACATACAGATAATCCCTGTTACAGATGGGAAGTATGAAAGTCGTAAAATAATTTGGGGGTGAATGTGAAATACTTGGGAGCACACCTTAATGGTGTGAGATTTAAAATGCAAAAAAAGCACAGTATTTCTAATACACTGGCAATATGTGTTTGGATTTCAGCAATGAATACAGTGGTCCACCATCTAAAGCTTGGTTCTGGACCCTTTCACATCTTCATGGCACCATTTCTAATTCATTTCTTATTTCTTAAAACACATCTCGGTCCACTTCTCATATTTTAATATCACAGGACAGCCTTCCAAAGAGAGGAAACAATTGCAGAGCACACAGGAAACCAGCATGTTTGACTCCCACGCCATTGTGTTTCTCCGTTAGGCCCCTTAACAACTCAGCTAGAAACAAGCGGCAGATTTTTTTTCCCCGACTCAGTGAGTAATTGTCTGCGCTGCAGTGACAGATGTGCAATATAGCAGCTTCTTCAGGAAAAAATTAACAGTTTGTCCAGCATGTCAGCTCGCTCTTTTTAGTGCTTGGGAGGTCTTGGCCCCATTATGGATGATTTAGAAATTGAGGCAAGCAAAGACCAGCTGCCTGTGCTGAAAGCCTTCGTTAGTCGCCCTCATCTGCATTCCAAGACTCACTCACGTCCAGAAATTGGTGGAGCCCCTCTGGCCACAAGATGAGTATGGGCTGACAATGCCTTGATTTGTTGAGAGAGAATAAATGGGTTTTTCAGAAGATGAGGAAATATCACCATTACTGGCCAATTTACAGCATTTTATCTGTTCTTCAAACATGTCACTTCTGTTATTGTTGCATGGTAATTACATAGTGAAACAGAAAGAAAACAAATTCTGGTTACGTATTCAGATGGATTGCAAAATCATATAATCCTGATAAATGCCCATTTATGATACACATGGATGAAAGGTTCATTTTAATTTTGAATGGCTAGCTCAGCCATAAATAGGATATAGGATTAAATTCCGGAGAATCTGATTACATCAAAGCAAACAGTCTTTCTCTTCACTTTGAGATTGAGGGCGATACCAGAAGGTATTTTCACAAACAGGATTGTCCTCAGACAATACAGAAAGGGAATTTGGAATTGCGTTCTCTAGAGAATGAGCACTCTTAGTGAAGCTAGAGAGTCATCTTGCTCCAGGGACCAGTCAGTCCCAAGGACTTCTCAAGAAGCTAGTGAACTGTGCCAAATTTTTTTCCTACTTGGAGGAAGAGCCCAATATTTTGAAGCCCACAGTCTTGGTCATGTTTCCAATCAAACATTTGGAAACTAGAAATCAAATGCTGTCACTTGTGTACCTCTTTCTAAGATTGTTTCTCCCCAATCCACAGGGCAGTTGGCATAAAGGAATGTTGCCTGTGGAAGTTTAGCTGAATGTGTAGATAATGAAAAGCACAAAGATGAAAAGGAAGAAGGGGAACAGCACCCCAGGACTACCTCTTAAAAGTGTCAGGTGTGTAATGAGTCTTTGCTTAGTAGGAACCCAGCAGAAGGAGTCTTCATGGTCCACTTGTCAGGTGAGTACATATTACTGCAAACCTGTGAAATAAATGAGTATTTAATACCTATTGGCTCCCAACTTCGCTATGGCAAGAAAGAGAGATGGAAGAGACACAAACGCTAAACTGCCTTGGCCTGGGGGACACATGTCACTTCAGTTAGTGATCCACTGGCCAGAACTATCCTCACAGGATCAATTGAGTCAAAAAGAATCTGCCCATAGTAGGGAGCCCATAAATATCTGATGAGCACTAACTACTTCTGCCACATCATCTTAACAGGATGTGTCCAGACAGTTAAATACCAAAGCAGCAGACACCATAATATTCCATAGAACCTAAGATGCCATTAATTCTGAGATGCACCTTAATTTTACATACAAGGAAGAAAGAAAAAAAAAAGAAGGAAGAATGAATACACCAAATTGTTATCTATCACTCATGTTGACGTATATCCCAATTTCAGAATTGTTTGTAAAAGGGATAAAATATGTTTATAAGTTTTGAACAATAGAGCAGAAAAATAAATATAAGAATATTGGAGAAGTCTGCACGGCTAGGTAGATTGAAGCTGCACCTTGAATGATGGACAGGATTTCCCAAAAGCTAAGAACATGTATGCTGATGTGATGTGGTGCCAAAGACAGCCCTTGGAGTGACTCCTGGTGAGTCTCGATGTCCAGTCCTAATACCTACTGTATGATTTGACGCTAATCTTGCTGATTTTAAGCTCCTTTGCTGAATTTAGGAATAATAATAGTTTCCTCATAGGGTTATGAAGATTAAATAATGTGCACAGTGTGTGGCATAGTGGGCTCTTTCACTTAGGTAACGTTTCCTTTCCTGTTTATAGTAAAGTGATAAGTTGTTCCTATTTGTTACTATTCTACGTAAAAGGCTGGGGTTAGAGGATTGGAGAAAAGTGTTAACTCATTTTCACTTTGCTAACAGGTCTCAGGAAGGACAGTCATAACAAGTCATTTTCCTAATTTCATTGTTATTGATGAATAACTGATATGACTCCAAAAGAGATTAGGTTCTTTAAAATATGCTCAATCAAAACTTACCAAAAATAAAAATACAGAATTCAACCTCCTGTACTCAATGTTATCTGCAAATCATTCAGCCGTGCTCACCCAGGCCCCTGGAACCTACCACCACTCTCCCATGCCTCTGCTGCTAATCTCACAGAAACATGAGGGTGAGACACAGAACCCAGTGGCCAGTACTGTTAGAGAATGTATTAAGTCCCCAACTGTAAGAAAAGCTAATGTCTTAACAGTTTCCTCAGATAGACTGTTGCTTAGGTTGAAGTTCTGTCTTTTCATAGTCTTTTCCAGAATATATTCTGGAAGAGTGCTTACCAACGTACAGAGTACATAAGAATCAGCAAGGGAGCACTAAAAAAATTGGCCTGATCAAACTTTGCTCTCAAACAGGCACCCAAGAAAAGAATGTAATTGAGAAAGACAATCCTAGAAGAGTCATAAGAGGACACTACCAGACTTATGCCCACATCCAAGTGCAATCTTCCATGGTGAACCCTGTTGGATCATCTGCCCAGCTCTGTTTTGCCTCAGAAGTGTTCTGGACCCTATCACCTTCAACTCTCTGCTGAAGAAAATTCCCAGGAATTTAAAATCAGGACTAAGTGATTTCCTTCTAGCTTTTGTGTGACTGGTCTCTTGAATGGAGGAGTCATTGAGAATCAGGGAATCAGAGACAGTGTCACTTGAGGAAAAGGAATGAAATTGAGGAGCAGAGAGAACAAGATGGCACAAGAAAATGTCTGAGCTTCCTGCAGCCCTCGAGACCTGGCTCGATATTGTCAGATGTCTCTTTGGAAAAAAGAAGAACATCACTGGGAATGTGGAAGAATTTCACATCTTTCTGTGATAAAATATGACCTCTCCTTCCATGCAACTGGCCTTTTCCAATATTGGGTAGAATGATCGCCACGTGGACCTAAACATCTTATTAGCAAACAGATAAACCAGAGGGTGAACCATTTGTATTACATAAAGATTTTTCATGTTGTAAAGGAGCACAGGGTCCCTTTAGGTAGCATTTTCTCAAGTGCTTATTTACAGATCATTAAATACTTAACAGAGGGAAAAAGTAAAAGCTGAAGTGCTTAGGCCAGTATTTATTAAATATCCATCATAGATTCAGATAAAGGAAATCTAAAATCATAATAACAGTTAATTGTCCAGTTTTTAGGTTTTTATATCAGCAGGCAAGAAGGTAAAATAACAGCCTGTCCAGGTTATTACAGGACTCCTGAGCATTCTACTATGGTTATAATTCTTTCCGAAGAACTTATCCTCAGTCCCATAAGGCACCCCTTTATTTTATAATAAATGTCCCTTTTTTGTACAGGCTAAATTAAGAGGCTTTCTGTTACTTCCATATAATAGTAATTCTCTGCTGGATGTTAGCTAATATTTAAATGTATTATAAAATGCTGAAAAGTACAACTGTACTTGACCTGCTGAATTTTTCTCTGATTGTGCAATCATCTAAGAATTTATAGTTTTAAAGGAGCTGTTACACCTTATTTATAATGCTTTAATAAAGTTCTACCTTGTGGCAAGAGAGCATTTTAAAGGACTTGGCCTCATTTTTCCTTTTTTTAAAACTGAGCCCTACTCTATCAAATTCTGTCATTCCTCTCTGTAGAGAAGGCCCATTACTTCAAGGAGCTCACAAGATTGGAAAAGCATTCTGAATGCTACTTTACTTCTCGAATATGTTAATTGATGTGTAACATACAGTATTTTGCACTGAGCATTTTACAAAGCTGTCGGTAACAATTCAAAGCCACATTCTTTGGTCTTTCCATCCCATCTTGTGCCTTCTTGCTTATTACACATTCAGGGAAGTGAGCCTTGGTATTGACTGTTGAGGAGAAATGGCAGCCATGGCTAAGATGGTTTCCCTTGCAGTCAGCAGGTGCTCAGTCTCCACGGTCTTCCAATCAATCAGACGGGAGCCCCAGAACTCCCTCCATAGGGAGGAAGCAACTTCAAAAGGAAAAAGATGATAGACAGCAGTCGTTTGAGTCCTATGGTTTGTTTTCCTTTTATATCTGGGACCTAAAGCAAAGAGTACAATAGTGGAAGCAGCACTGGCTAGGGGTCAGAAGACCTAGGTTCCAATCTGGTCTATTCCTTACCAGTCCAAGAAATTTACGAGAGTGCTCTGGTTCCCCAATCCGAATTTACAAAATGAAGAGGTTGGACAGGAAAAGGAATTGGTATTTCTGAGTGCTTCCTCTCTCCTGAGGATTTCTTACATAATTTATGGGTGAACCTCACAGAGAGATATCAATCACTACCTGACTTTGATCCTTCTCAGTTATAAAGATTAGATGGTACTTCCCTAATGCAGACTTGAGTGGGAGAAATCTCATTACTAAATTAGCAGAAAGTTCAAATTATTATTTAATACTTAAGGATGTTATTATTTTGCAGGTAACTTACTAGCTATTTAAATTAGCATTGAAGCTCGGCATGGTGGTGCATGCCTGTAATCCTAGTGACTTGGGAAGTTGAGGTAGGAAGATCACAAGTTCAAAGACAGCCTCAGCAACTTAGCAAGGCCCTAAGCAACTCAGTGAGACCCTGTCTCTAAATAAAATACTAAAAAGGAGGGGCTGGGGAATGTGACTCAGTGGTTAAGTGCCCCTGGGTTCAATCCCCAGTACCAAAAAAAATAAAAAATTAAAAAATAAATATATATGTACATATATATGTACACATATCTATATATACATTAGTATTGAACAAAATTGTGATACCTAAACTAACATTCAAATCTGTATCTGCATGTAAACAGTGTGTATACAATATCAAGAATTTTTAAGTCCTTTATTCAATACTTGCCCCTGTAACTTGTTTTTGCCGTTAGTTAACTTGATAAAATAACATAGTGCACATACATACTAGTCATTTTGCAATTACCACAAACTGTAAATTTGTGAGATGCACATAACTAACATTTCTCAATGTCCCCTGGTATATGTCTCATGACAGGGCAGCATCCTGTTCACAGATACAGAATAACTCTAACTTGGCAATATGGCCTTGGACAAGAGCCCAAGCATGATTTCCCAGAACAATGAAGAAGAAAGTGATGGTTTTTCTTTTAAAGAATTGGGTGTCCAGGGTTAGTGACCTTCCCTCCATGTAAACTTTGAAGAATTGGAATGAGTTCAAAGAAAATCAAGACAAATGACATAAGGCTAAATAAAGGCACTGACTTTAAGAAAAATACGCACAATGAATAATGTAGAATTTGCTAAATAATAGTCATGGAGAGGGTTTAATAACCCCAGGAATATCTTAAAGATAAATATCCAGTAGAAAAGTTTTTCAAGAACTACTCTTTGGATCTAGAAAGTGAAAAGTATGCATTCGTTTAAACTAAAAAATAAAAGGAATTGGGTTTTGTAAAAGGAAACAGAAAGGCAAATATTCTAACAGAGAACATTAATCAAAACAGGAACCAACATGAAATCTAAGCCTGAATTTGTTAAAGTCCTTAATATGTTAATAAGTTAATAAGTTGTTTGGAGGCAATGATTTGACCCAGCTCCAGGATGACAGGCAGAAATATTCTAATACATGTAAGAGTCTACCCTCCTCTCTCTCCAAACACATTTGGAAATAGTTGGCTTAGGAGAGGTGCATTTCATACCGGGAGGAGACTTTCTGTTCACTCTTGTTGATGGGTAACATAAAGCTTGACTGTGGCCCTTTCTGAGTCCACTCTTTAATCTGACTTTTGTAGCTGTGCAAATAGCCAAAGCACCTCACAGGTCATTAGGCTAGGTAAACGGCTCATTACAGAGTGAAATAAGACCAATGACAGTTGTATTCTGCCAATGCAGGATGTGCCCACTCCCTATCACCTAATTAAACGCTGCTTGCTAAGTATTTATGGAGCTTCTACCATATGGTTACCATGAAAATTTGTAAGAATTTTATACAGTGTTCAATGCCCACAAGGCACCTAATACCTTTTAGGAGTCATCCAACGTATTTGGGGATGATATTCAAAATCAATCATAACCAGACACAGGCGCTGGCCAATGATAGTGGAAACCCATTTCATCTAAGAGGAAGTCAATTATAAATAATTGATAGAATTCAACCATACCTGCTGGTGAATTTTAGCACCATTTTCATCTGATTTAAAAGAAAAAAGTCAAAGGGGAAAAAACCATCTAAAATGTTATATTGATTCTAATCAAATGCCAATATATACAATGGAAAGTAAATACTGTTTATATGCTGCCCTTTCTTGTCTGTGGCAGACAGTATCAATCAATAACGGCACTCCATGATGAATCCAGACACAGGTTCCTGGGCAGCCTCTCCTAAGTAATCTAAGTTAATTCTTGAGATAAAATCATTTACGATCCCTTATAGACTCATTAGTGTTGGTCACAATAGAGAAATAATATTTCTTTAATGACACTTTCTTACACTTTTCATGATTCTCTTTCAGTTTATTCCTTAACCAAATGACTTCTCTTTCTTTCAAATTTGATATGTGTTGGACTTTCCCATTTCCTTGTCTTTGCCTTTGGTCTCCCTCTTATCCAGATATAAGGATTTTCCAAAAATCCATGCTTATTTGAAATCAAGCTCTCACTTCTTTCTACTAATCTTACTTACTTTTATTGCAAACTTTTTATACCTATTTTCCAAACAATAATTAACAGAGTGAAAATATTTTTTCTCTTTGATTGGTGTATCAGAGTTGTACATATTGATGGGATTTTTTGTTATATGGGATTTACTGTAATAGTGTAATATGAATTATAGTTTCATACATACACACAATATACCAATATAAGTTGATCAATATTCCAGTCCCCAGCATTTCACCCTCTCTTCCAACCTTGCATCCCTGCTGCCTTTCTTCTAATGAATTCCCATTGATTTTTAGGCGACCCACCCCAAACTTTGTTTTCCTTTTCCTCTCTAGCTTTGAGACAAAACATAGGACCCTTGACCTTCTGAGTTCAACTTATTTTGCTTAACATGATGGTCTCTAGTTCCATCCATTTTCCTGCAAATGCCATAATTTCATTTTTTTCTTTATGTTTAAATAAAACTCCATTGTGTATATATTCCACATTGTCTTTATCCATTTATCCATTGATCTAGGTGATTCCATAGTTTGACTATTGTGAATTGTCCTGCTATAAACATGGGCATTATTTTCTTTGACGGGAGGAATCATTTTCTAAGTGATCTACAATTTACTTTGCATCTATCTTCTATATCTACATTTTAAGGCCCCAAAGTATATATCCACTTTTAATTACATGGTATACAATGATAATTTTCCCATAATTGACATTTGACTGAATAAAGAAACAAATGGAAAAAAAAATCTATAGGCCCAAAGATTATAAAATGAGGGATGTTTAAAATTGCCTCAAATTTTTGACAACTCCAATAAAAACATTGATTTCACATCCAAAGTGGGAATAGCTGCACAATTTTATTTGAAGGAAATTTTTGTTTTCAAGCAAATGCTGTAGAAATGAGTGTGAATATTTCACATCAGCTGCCTCTGGCCCAATTTCTTAAACTAGGAGGAAAGTTCACAAAAAATCTGTAAATAAAACATCTGCCAGAGGTGACAAGAAAATGTAACTCACATAACTCTCCTTCCAGAGAGTAAATTTCTTAGGGAGCCAGCTGACATTTTACAAAAGTTTAGCTGGTTTCAAACCTGCTGGTGACTGTGTTCTGATTTAGAAATAAAGGATTGACTCAGAGGTGTCTATAAAATCATTCTGCAGGATGATAAATCCCAACTTTAACACCAAAATAACAGGGAACCCATTAGCTTTGGCTGCTGTTTGGACCTTGGGCTTAACTCAATCTGCAGAGGTTGTCAGAGTGGCTGGGGGAGGGGATTCCTGGGCAGGCTGGGGATGGGCTGGGCAGAGGCAGCCTGCCTCTGTTTGCAGCTGCTTGCTGCCTGCGGAGGGCCTGTGGAGGATTTCCCCATCTTGGGCCCTGTGTGAATGAATGGTCCATAAGTACATAAAGTGGTATCTGAAATCTGAATAAGAGCTCAGCTATCATCTACAAAATTGTGGTTCATGGAGTAGAAATTACGAAGAGATTCTGTTTTTCACTTTGTTTTATTGGCAAGCATCCTCAGTGAGACTGACTCTTTCCATAATAAACTGTCATCGGATACAATTGTTCCAGAATACGGTCTCCATGTTTGATTGCAGGGTCTGCAGGCTTCAGACAGTAGGAATGCAATGCTTAAGCTTCTTCACTTATTGCCTGCTGGTGTACAAATATAGGATTTGGCAATTTAGCCTAAAGCCTTCGTCTCTCCTGCTACATATACCCACTCTGGGAGGTACAGAGAATTCAACTTTCCACAGGCTCCAAGACAAGAGGAGGCCCATAAAGCTGAAATCAGAGCCAAGGTGTGGGTCTGTCTCATGCATAATCCACTCACAAAACACAGTCTGATGGACCCCTTGCTAGAGTTGAACTCTGGACTCCCCACCACTGAAACAAAAAAATAAATAACAGCCAAATCCTCATAAACGCTGAAAAGAAGCAGTTGGTAGCCAAAAGATCACTTTAATAGTAGGAATAAAAAATAAAACCAAAGTCAGGCACAAAAAAGCTTATACCTATAAAACATGAATTAATGCAAAGAAGGGATCAAAGTCCTATCTGTACCATGTAACTCTAAAGCACAGGAAGGCAGAGGAATAAAGAAATTTCAGAATCAGAAACTGTTTCAACACCCTCCAGATAACAGCACACGGTATGTTTTTAAATCCCAATGTTAATATGCTCTGCTAGGGTAGTTATAGCTACTTCAATTTCCTCCTAGTAGAAGAATCCCCATGTAACACAGATGCTGATAGGACCATGTTCTTTGTGTGGGGACTGCCCATTTGCCAGCTGAATCCTCACTGAACATTGTTGAACTGACACACTTTGCCATTTAACTACACCCAAGTCTTTTCTCATTTAGAAATCTACGTGTTTAAAGCTAGGGTCACTTTTATAGAATAGTGATTAAACATTACAATGTTTGAGTATATAACACCATGTAAACAACTATTGATCAAACTGAGGGTTTAAAGCTGGGTGGGAAATGTTTGAGGTCCATACATCAGCTTAAAACCTGTCAGGAATTGGAGATTTTGAGAGAAATTAATTAACTATGCTTTCCTTCTGCCCTCTGGTGATGTTCAACCTAATAAGGGGAAAAGCAAGGTCAGGTTTTGAAGTATGGCATGGTACACAAGAAAAAGCAGCACATTCTCTCCTTCAGAGTCCTGGCCTGTCACACAAGTACTGGATTGTCCTGGTACTTTGGTTGAATGTCCCCTCCAGACCTCAAATTGAAATTAAATTACTAATATAAAGGTATCAGGATGTGGTACATTTCAGAGGTGATTAGATCACAGGGGGTCCACTCTCATGAATGGGTCAGTGTGTTATCATGGGAGTGGGTTAGTTATTGTGGGGTTCTCAAAGTGAGTTTGGCCTCCTTGGCTTTCCCTTGTTCCCTCCCCATCTCTCCTACCATATGACGCCCTCCACAGCAGGAGAGCCCACACCAAATGGAGCCCTTTGATCACAGCTTCCAGAACTGTGAGGAAAAACAACTTTTTTCTTTATCAACTACCCAGTCTGTGGGATTCTGTTACAGCATCAGAAAATGAACTAAGATGGCAATCTGAACTTTTTGGAAGTTTCTGTTAACTCATTTTTCTGCTCCTGTTTTCCCAGAGCATGGTAATGAAAATAAATAAATTGACATTATATAAACTCACTTTGAAAATTGAATTTCCAGTTAACTCAAGTGTTTACTCATTTATTTAAAGCTTTAGGGGTAGGGATGTAGTGTAGTGTTAGAGTATTTGCCTACTATGTATGAAGTCTTGAGTTTGAACACCTGTCCCACAGAAACAAACAAAAAAATTCAAGTTAGAGATTTAAATATGCAAAAATTAAAGGTACTTGCTTACAGAGGTGACAAAATTAGGTGTTTTCCAGCTGAGTCTTAAAGTTAAGCCTTCCATATATGGACATAGACATGACAAATGGAAGGAACAGAGTATAAATAAAAGTGGAAAAATTATATATAACTTATTCAAAATCTAGAAAGTAGTGTCATACACTTATAGTATGGGTTGTATAATATTTAAGAAACGTAAAAATTATTTATTTTGGTGGATATGTTTTAAATCCCCAAATTTCCCATCTTTTCATTTCAAATGTTAGTTACAGCATTCCCAGCAATTGGTATGCCACATGGCACATCTAAATGGTAAATATTTATGGCTCAATCTGTATTTTAGCTTTTTCACACAATAAACCCTGCTACAGACTGTTAACATTAACTATAAAAAAAATCAAAATAGTTTTCCAATTTCCTCTGCTGTTTTTGCTATAAGGCTGATTTTTTATGTTAATGTTTCTATTGTCTTAATATTCTTGCTTTTCTCATTTATATTCTAAGAGATTATTGTTAGTGCCAACACATTTGATTTATCATTTAGAGAAAGCACTTGCTCAAAAAGTCAGCACTGGATATTAAGTGATGATTGCCTGCAATGAATTTTTTCTCAACATCTGCAAAGACAATTTTGCCTTTTTTGCTTCCACTTAACTCTGAATGAGCGATCTTAACTATACTTAAATAGGATTCATATTGGCTTACAAAATATCTCTTTAAAAGCTAGTATGTTTGAAACAGATTCTAAGTCCTATTTTTCTAGGTTAAGATATACACACATGTATATCAAGGTAACACTGAAGAATGATACGTATTAACTTTCCCATAATTCTATAATCTCTCTCTTCTCTTACATTTTCAGAGCACTTTATAATTTATCCTGTGATGTTAATTTCAGAGAGTATTTCTTCTTAATCTCTGAATTATGAAAATATAAACACGAAAGAGTTTAAGTCATTATTTTAAAATAAACTTAAAGGTTTGCTACACTCTCCTCCAACTTGAAATACTAACATCATAAATACTAGGTAACAACCCCAGGTCTGTTTTTAGTGTGTATATTGTAGGGTTAATTCCTCACAGTTGGCTGGGACTTTATAACTTGAGGTTATAGCAAATATGATAATCCTGAATTAAAATGACATCTAAAAAATGTGATATAAACAAAGAATAACTATTTTATTTTGTCTTTAGAAGAGGCATTATTCTGGTCACCAAACAATTCAAAATGTCATATTTATCAGTTTTGATGATAGTATCTGTTATTTTATTTGAGGTCAACAAGACATTTATTCACCCATCAGTATTTCTTGACCACACTTTTTGCCAACTACAATTCTAGAAGCTGAGTAGAAAAGGCAGAAATATAAAAATAAGTAAGTCCCATACTTTGCTTTAAAGAATCTTGAATGAACACAATTATTTATTTAAAATGTTGTATTAATGTGATTTTTGTTACTATTAAATACCTGAGGTAGGATAGCTTTGTAAAGAAAAGAGGTTTATTTAGCACACAGTTCTGAAGATTAAAGTCCAAAACCAGATGGTCCCATTGGTTTGGCCTCTAATGGGAGCCTGATGGCAGATGGCATCATATCATGGTGGATGTGCTTGCAGGAGGAAGAAATCACATTGCCAGACAGGAAGCTAGAAGGGTTCAGTGGAGCTAGATGAGGGCTTTTGTAACATCCCTCTTGTGAGAACAAACCAGGATCCCAAAAGAAATAGCTTAATCCTTCTGGGGGCAAACCCCAAATTGACACAGGACTTCTCACCAAGCTCCATCTCTCAAAGGTTCCACACCACTTCCCAAGAGTACACCCTGGAGACCAAACTTCCAACATGTGAACTTTGGGGGAAACAAATCACATCCAAATGGCATATATGTAAAAAACCATTGTTGCGGGTACAGTGATGCATGCCTATAATCCTAGTGGCTTGGGAGGCGAGACAGGAGAATCATGAGTTCAAAGTCAGCCTCAGTAACTTAGCAAGGCCCTAAGCAACTCAGTGAGACCCTGTCTCTAAATAAAATACAAAAAAAGGGCTGGGGATGTGGCTCAGTGGTTAAGCACTCGTTCAATCCTCAGTACCCCACTGCCCCCCCCAAAAAGCAGTTGTAATAAAATTTGAGCAAACTATAAGATAGATCTGTAGAAAGTATAACAGTAGTGCAGGGGAGGGAACAACCCACTCTCTCTTCATATGAGAGAATATTTTAGTCAAATCTTAAAGAATAAATGGGAATGTGGGAAATAGAGAAGGGACAGAACATTCAAGAAAAAGCAGTCACTCAGAAAACAGTTCAGAGCTGTTTTGAAGAAGGACGTGTAAAACAATCCAGTCAATAAATGGGCTAAGGAACTGAACAGACAGTTCACAGAAGAAACATGAATGAGAAATACAAATCAAAGCTACACTGAGATTTCGTCTCACTCCAGTCAGAATGACTATTATCAAGAATATAAGCAACAGTAAATATTGGTGATGATGTGGAGGAAAGGGTACACTCATACATTGCAGGTGGGACTGCAAACTAGTACAACCACTCTGGGAAGCAGTAAGGAGATTCCTCAGGAAACTTAGAATGGAACCACCATTCGATCCTGCTATCCCACTCCTTGGTCTATACCCAAAAGACTTAAACTCAGCCTACTACAGTGACAAGCCACATTAATGTTCCATCCTAGTAGATTTCATATTCTGATCTATAGAGAGAAGGCAATGGGAGTCAATGAAGTTTTATAAGCAGAGAGAAGACAGGCTGCTCACAGGGTGATGCTCATGACATTAGGATGACTGACACTCACTGCATGCCCCGTGTGTCATAATGTGATTGACTCCTATGACAACTCCCACAACAATACTGTGAGCTTCGTATTATCCCTTTTTTGCAGATAAGAAATTTTAGGCAAAGAAAACTGAAAACTGCCCAAGTCACCCTAAGTAGTAGAACTGTGATTCAAATCAACATGGTAATTCCAGTACCATACTCCCAGCTACTAGACCATAATGTATCAGTAAATTTGTTTGAGAATACAAGGTCTTGGTCTGGAGGATGGACTGAATGAGAGGGTGAGCATTCATCTAATAAGTATCCAACGTATCCATAATCTGTCAGTCTTTAATATAGATGCTGGAGATAAGAGCAGCAGATAAAACGATGTCCCGCTATTGTTACAAAGTAGTCTAAAAATGGCAAGTGCCTGAACTAAGTCAGAGACCATGTTAGTTCAAGCATAGGAAAACAAATTAAGAGGTGTTTAGGAGCATGAATGGACAGGCCTTGGTAACATATGAAATGTAAATAAGGACAGGGTGGCAGAAACCTAAGGAGACTGAGTTTTCTGAACTAGGCCACTGGTTGTATAGTAATGCCAGTTAGGACAAGGTCAGTCTGAGAAGACAAATAATTTCAGACATGTTGAAATAAAGGTGCCTTTGGGACATCCACGTGGAACACAAGTCCAGGGGCCCTTTTGAAATATTTCTGAGTAACTATTTTTAAAAATTTCATGCCATTTTCTGCCCTCGCTTGCCAATATAAGAGGTGCTAGGATTATAATGCACAAATCAGCACTCATGACATGTACTTACCACATGTTTATTAAGGTCAAGAACAGGACCAGACCCTGGGGATCCAATGGGGAACAAGACAGGCATGGTCCCTGGCTTTTAATGCAAGATGGTAGACTAAACACACACATCTGCCACAGGGCCCATTAAAACAGATCCAAAGAGGAATTTATGAAGAAATAATGAGAATCGTGACAGTGCCAGAAAGGAGACTTGTTGGACTAGAACTTCTGAGGACCTTGTATAATATTAAAGGTGAATGGGATCAAATGAACTGAAGAATTGCAGAGGAAACTGCAAACTAACCACCAGGGGAGAGAATGGTCTTCCCTGGGAATCGCCATAGAACAAACAAGAAGAGCAGGAGTGAGCTGTGGAGAAGCAGGCAGGCCTTTTAAAACTGCAATCCAATGACCAAGTTAGGGGTTCACTACCACCTGGATACCCACATTAAAAAAAAAGAAGTCGTGACCTGAAGAATGTGAAGAAGTTTCCTACTGAAGACTCTTGTGGCTAGAGTAGAGCCCAGGGAATGAGGCCCACCAGCCAAGAGTGGAGCCCCCCAACCCCTACAACTGGACAGTCCTTGCCTCCCTGCTCCCTTCTCCTCAGACTTGAGAAAGGATCTATTCCAGCATCCTACCCATGGACAGAGACCAGTCAAGGGAAAAAGATATACTCAACTGTGAGCAGACCACTGCCAGCTACCTATTTTAGCCAACAAAGTTCTTCATTTATAACCATAAATAAATAACCAAGGATCACTGATAAGGGACAACAAAATGTTAACATCAAAGAGAAGCCAAGACAGAATAAAATACAAGAGTATGTATTCTGGAAACAGACCATCTGGATATAAATTCCAGTTGGTCACTTACTAGCTGTAAGACCTCAGATAAGTCACTTAACCTCTCTTTGTCTCAGTTTGTCCACATGTAAAAATGGCAATAATGATAACAATGATAAAAATACTAATAAAAATGAAAATAATAATAGTAACAACAACAATAATAATAGAGTCTACCTCAGAACAGCATTAGGAATAAATGAGTTGGAAGGTATAATTGCTTAGCACATAACCTGGGATATAGCAAGAACTACGTGTTCGTTAAATCAAACAGACAGTGCTAATGACCTCGGCAGGCATAGACCTAATTCAGGAACCAGAACAGAAAATTTAAAATTGTTTTAATTAATATCTTCAGAAACATTTGAGAGGATGGTGCTACTGGAACCCATATATGAACAACTTGCTGTCAAAAGGCCAATCAAAGGACAAGAAAATATTATTGGAAATTATAAATACAACTGTTAAAATTAAAGATTCTATAGTGGAAATGCACAATAAATTGATCAGGACTGAAAGAAAAGAGTTAAAAATACATAAGAAAACTTTAAAATAATGGAAACCTGATGTATATTCAACATTAATTTAAGAGTTTCAGGAGGAGGGAATTGAGACATTGGAAGGGAATGAAAAATCCAAGAAATAAAAAAGGAAAGTTTACGTGAGCTGAAAAAATAAACAAACAGTATAAATCTTCATATAGAAATGAATCACTGAGTGTCAAGCAGGACAAATACAGAGAAAACTCTGATATCTTTTTGAAAGGGTGAGGAAAGTGTACATGTGGAACATATTATCTACAAAGGAACATAAATCAAACAGGCATCAGACTTTTCATAACAACTAATGGATGTTAGAAAACATTGGAGTTGTGTTTTTAAAGTTATTAGAGAAAAAACATTTGAATCTAGAGTTCCTCTAGCCAGAATACAATCAGCGAAAAGAAAGAGCAAAATAAAGCCATTTTTATGTCCTGCAGAGCTCAGAAAGCACACCAGTTTTGAACCCAACAGGAATAAAACCCTTCGAGCACTATCAGACAAAAATTACTTGCATAAGTTCTCCAGCAGAATGGAAAAGAATCAATGAAAGAGACATCATGGGATACAAAGACGAAAAAGGAATGGAGTCAGATAAAAACAGAAACTGTACACTGGAAGATTTGCTTCAGCAAAGATTAAATGAGGTAGGATTGCGTGAGTCCATCTCCTCTAAATGACTCCATTTATCCTACTTGGTTCTAAAATTAAAAACATTTACATAACCATGATATTTCAGATTCTGTTTCTGGTTTTCAATGTTCAATCAGTCAGCAGACAAAACTCGGGAGGTCTAGTAATAGTTACTGAAGAAAAACAAACATTACAAATCTTGACAGTGAGCATAATAATGGAAGAAGCAAAATAGGGCATTAGAAAATACTGAATTCTTCTCTGGTTCTTTAGCAAATACTACCTAAGTAGATAAATTAAAAAATAAATGATAACTAATATCACTGGTAAAATTAACATAGAACAGGGGCATGGAATTGAGACAGGAATTCAGTTAGATTGGATTAATTACTGTGGATTACTCAATGTAACTTTAGGATATTCAGTTCTTACCTTTCGGGAAGTTTTAAGGTAGCTAAAGATACTGATGTCAACAAAGGACAGTCCTACCTCCTGTCCTGTCACATGGCTGCCTGCCTTTACTCTTTAGATACTAGCTCAAAGGTCCTTCTTGATTGCTCTTCCCAGACTGTACCTTCTAAAGTGGTCTATTATTCTACCAATGCCTAACATTACATAAATGGTACATGCCACCTCTTATACAAATCGGTATATTACCACATATATTGATATGGTTACATAAGTCAAAATAGGTGTCGCCTGGTTTGATAATTCTCCACCAGCTGTAAATGAAGTGAAGCTAAATTATGGTTCCACTTTATTTGAGTGTTGTTTGAGATCTATGGTAAAAACAAAACAACTTTCATAAATCTGAAAATATTTTCTAGGCTCCTTATAATCATTATTTAGGGACCACTGTATACCTATGATAGCTCAGGAATCACACATCATAGAAACAGACATGTAAGATAATATTAATTCCTATGAAAGAATTACATATTGGAAATTGACTTTATGAAGAGAGATCACCCATTCTAACATATAAATGCATAGAAGTACACAATCATACATTAGACTGTAAAGTAGTAGAACTTGCCATCCTTGGGGAGTCATACTGGAAAGAGGTATAAACAAAGGAAAAAAGAATTTAAACACATTAGAAAACACAAATGCCCAAAACAATTACTAAAGGAACTCAGAATATAGTGTCAAGGATTCAACTGAGAATAGACATTAGTTGATATGTTTTGCAGAGAAAATATAGAGCTATGGTTAATGTAGAAATTCAGTTAGAAGAGCTTTTAATATACATAATTATTATGTATGTATTTTATTTTATGATGTATATTAAATTGTGCTGTATATTTTAGTGAATATATAAAATCTATAAATTTGTTATGATTTTAAAGAGGACAGGCTTGCTCAGTTCTTTGAAATCATTGCTGGCAAGCAGACAGCACCCTGGGTTGGCTCCATTTTGACCCAGTTTTAACACAGGTCCCTCTGTGTAGTCAGAGGCAAAGGAGAAAAGGGGTCTTCTTCCAGAATCGGCTTCATTAATGGATTGCAGCTGATCAAACCTTTCTCAGGAGTCAAGGAACTTATCTTCCTCAGAGCTGAGTTATCTTGAATAAAAACATACCTCATATTCCCGTGTCACTCCAAACACTTCTTAAAGGCAGGGGTCAGCTGCTCCTCCTTGGCCATCAGTGTCTCAGAATGGAGTCATTCATCAGAGAAGGTCACAGAGGGTAATTCTGAAGAATCAAAGCAAAGACATATGAACATGGTGGAATATGATAAGAGAAAAGAGGAACAAATAAATTTAGAACACTATCCAAAAAACTAGAGGTGTAGGGGACCTGAAGGAAGGGCAATTATTTTTTAAGGGAGAAATTTGAAAAAAAAAAGAAAAGAAAAAAAGGAAATAGATGGAAAAAAAATGCCCTTTAAAAAATTTCTCCTGGTGGTCCTAACATGCAGTAAAATAAGTACATTACTTAGAATCAGGTGACCTAGTTTTTTTTTTTTTTTTTTTTTTTTTTTAAAGCACCAGTTCTGCCATTTTTATCCTTTAAGGTCATTAGGGAAATCCATTACCTCTTTTAATCTGATATAGCCTGCTCTGACATGGGGGTACACTGTACATAAAGTGTACTGATAAAATAAATAAACAGGGGTGTCATTTCTTAGAAGACAGAATCTTCTTAAACTAAATTAGCTCTAAGATCGAGATAGCCTCACTTGTTTCTCTGGAAGGACAGATCAAAACAGGAAGGTATCATTATTTGTCCATTTGATTGATGGAAATGGAAAGAATTAATAATGTCCAGTGCTGAAAAGCACATTGGAAATAGGCTTTCAGGTGAAAAGCTACACTATTTTTGGAAGATAACATGGCAATGTTTGTCAGGTTTTAAAGTAGGTACACTCATTGATTCAACAAATTTAAAACCTGAGCTATCAACATGATGATACATACTAAAATAAATACAAAGATGTATGGCCTCATTATAAACAAACTTGGAGCAACTTCAGTGTCCATCACTCGAATAAACTATGGATCAGAAAACACATTTAAAATTAAGTATCTCTTAAGAGTAATAAGTAGACCTCTATGCTTGAGTTTGGAAAGCTGAATATGATATGTTAAATAAATTAAACAATTATGCAGAAAAACATTCATATTCTAAACTCATTTTTGTCTAATGAAGGAAGACCTCATATTTGTATAAGTATTTGACCAAATGTGGGAAGAGATGTGAAAGGAGGTTTCATTACCTTACCTGGGTACACCCAGAGTGGGGATAGGATACTATCATTTGCTCGTCTTTTCATTTAAAAAAAAAAAACAAAACAACAACAACAAAAAGAAACATTAGGTTTTGTAACCTGAAAGACAATTTTAAAAAGAAACAGAATTTTTATCACAATTACAAATTCCTAATTTATTTTTTTTTAATTCAGAGTACTGAAATGGAATTAAAAAACTGATTCTAATATAATTGGTCATTATTTAGCATGTGGATCTGGAGTCCTTATGAACATATTTACATAATATACAACAAATAGCAAAATGAAAAGCGAATGCAGCCTTTTGATTTGTGTTGTTTTATATTCCCTTGTCTCATGCATTATTTTAGATCTGTCACAAATATGTAGCAGAAAACAAAAAGAGTAGCAATTAACTAAGTGGGGAATTTCTATCATTTAAATGTGCATTTCTGTTGTTGATAGCATTTTATTTTAATAGCATATTCCCTCTAGTTTTAAAAAAAGGTACTACATTGTCATGGAGAAAATCTCAGAAATACAGATAAGCGCAAATAATGATGCAAAACTTTCCTTCATTCTTCTTTGCACATTGGTTTTTTTTTGGGGGGGGACTGTATAGTATTTATCTTATGTATATAGTATATATTTATTCATCCATATCTATCAATTCAATCTTGCTATCCATCTGTTATCAGGTGTACATATTTTTTACTAACCCAAAACTCACATATAGCATACTTAAGCTCCTTTTCCATTTAAGAGTTACAGGAATATTTTCTATTTAAGAGTTACAGGACTGCCGGGTGTGGTGGTGGCACATGCCTGTAATCCCAGCACTTGGGAGGCTGAAGCAGGAGGATCGCGAGTTCAAAGCCAGTCTCAGCAACTTAGAGAGTTGCTAAGCAACTCAGTGAGACCCTGTCTCTAAATAAAATATAAAATAGGGCTGGGGATGTGGCTCAGTGGTGGAGTGCCCCTGGGTTCAATCCCCAGTACCAAAAAAAAAAAAAAAAAAAAAAAAAAAAAAAAAAGAGTTACAGGAATATTTTCTTACTTGTCCTACAATATCATTTTTACTGGCCCACAGAGCCTTCCATTGCATAAAAGTAAAAAACATGTTCAATTAAACATGTACAACTAGATGTTTGGACTGCTAAGTTTTAGCAGAAAAAAAAATACGTAGAGCATTTTCACCCACATTTTTATGAATACTTTCTAACAGAATTTTGTTATTGCTTTTAAAAGTTTTTAAAAGAGAACACATGAATACAATGTCTTAGTCAATAAAGACTGGTTAGGGTGCTCCTGAGTCCCACACATGGCAAAATAATTGTGGACAGAAGCCGGGCACCGTGGAGCACACCTGTAATCCCAGCACTTGGGAGGCTGAGGCAGGAGGATCTCGAGTTCAAAGCCAGCCTCAGCAACTTAGCGAGGCCCTAAGCAACTCAGTGAGACCCTGTCTCTAAATAAAATACAAAATAGGGCTGGGGATGTGGCTCAGTGGCTGAGTGTCCCTGGGTTTAATCCCCAGTACCTAATAATAATAATAATAATAATAAATTGTGGACAGAGTTGGTACATGGAGCCTGGGTCTCCAGGGATGCTAGAGAGCACAGCCATAGAACTTTACCAAGACTTACACCTCCACACTCTGCCCCAGGACAAGAATACTAGAAGACCCATAGCTAGTCCTTCATTTTGCAGTGGACTTGAATGAAATGATAATTATTGATCCAACAACCTGAAATGACTTCCCCTGAGTCCTTAGGGAAAGTTGTACAAATGTGTACTTAGGGACTCTTAAATACTGCTTATTAGTGGTTTGACAGGCCGTAACTGCTTTGAAGGAGCCATTAAACACCCTGATGTAAATCCTTTTGGGTTCTCACTTCTTTGACCCCACCTGTTGGACACAGTCACACATGGATATTTATAAGGCTGCTTGCAGTGGTAAGTGATGCTATAAAAATTCATCCACAGTTCTTCTCGGCAAATTGGGTTTTTTCCCTGAAATTTTTTGAGTTCCACACTTTTCTCACTTAAACATAATATATTTAACTCATTCCCTTAAACATTTTAGAACAGCATGTACAACTCCTTAGTTACTTTAATTATCATTAATTTTTAAAATCCATTCCCATAAATTTTACAATTACTATGAACATTTTTGGATACTTGAGTCTTTTAATGATTAAACTAAAGCCTGGTAAATATATTTCTACAACTTTTGCATTGCAAAATATTTTATCATTGATTGTCAACAATGTCAACATGGCCCAACTAGTGAAAATGGAAACTTTTGTTCTTCAATAAGAACTTAGGGAGATTTGTGAGCTGTGATATATTTTCACTGGCACATTTTTAACCACCCCCCAAATAACCGTATTAATAAAAACACTGAGCAAACTTTCACTTCGACCACACTCTGGATGCCTGAGTCAAGCATGCTTTTAATTTCATAACCAAGTTCTGCTGAGGCTCTTACAGGAGCTAAATTACGATGTTTTGCCAGCATAGATCTGATTTTGAGTTATCTTCTTTGTTTTGCAAACCTCATCTCGAAGGCTGGACTTCTAATGCCTGTGATATGTTGCCAGAGGAGCACGCAAAGGTTTAAATTGCATCTTTTCAATGCGTTGTGGCACCGCAGCCTGAAGCCAATACTTGTGTTTTAACTGGCAACCTGCCTCCCACGAATGGAGGAAGCAGATTGCCTCTTTGCTGAATACTTAGACAAGGTACTGATATAACAACAGTGGACAAGCAGCTGGGAGCTGGGCTGTCAGCCTGTCACACACTGACAAATCTGTTGTTCATATTCAGGCAGGATGTGCGTGTTCGCTCGCCATCAGTATCATCCATCTCACGCGGGAGGGGGGGATGTGAAGGAGCCTCGTCCCCGCTGCCTATGGACCAAACGCTGTTATTACATCTTTCTGAAGGATCTCAACTAAACAACTCATTTACTTTTTTATGATGGGGCCTGGCAAATGAGACAAGTAAGATAGCCTGCTCAATTTTTGTTTCTCTTTCTTCCTTCAACGCACCAAGACAGCCTGTATTACCATTTCATCTCACATCCATAAAATCATAAGTCTTAAATGGCTCCAAACTGCTTTTCTGGAAATCCACAAGGCAGAAAGAAGAGCAAATATAAGAAATATTAAATTAAAATGCTGTTGTTTGAGAGGGGGAAAAAAACATCATCTGAACATAATTTGGGGTGGATTTTTGCCCCCCTCATCTCTCTCTTTTATTTTCCAGGCAGCACTGACTTTCAGAATGATCTCTAACAAATTTCCCCTAGAGCCACTGAATTTGTAACACTCAGACTCTCTCTGTCTGCAGATTCATTTCAGGCTGAATGTGAAGCCCACCTGAGACTAAATTTACAATTCCCCAGCCAAAGCATATCTATATTTATATGGACCTTTGTAAATCAATGAAATATATTTTCTTTTTAAAATGTAGGCATTTGGGAGGAACTTAAAGGTAATCGGGGCTACACCCCAGAGTTTTTGATGAGTTGCCATTTACCATATCCTAACCTGGAATATTTAAAGACAAAATTCTGCTATGGATTATTGATTTGCATCAGTTATACTAATGTCCACATACTGTTCTCTCTTTCCTTTTATAATCATATTCATTTTATGCTCTGAAAAGAGACTAAACCCATCAGAACTAGGATTGCTGTGTAGAGAATTTAATGGACTATTTTGTGGTTTTGATCCTCACTTACAGATTTTTTTCTATTCCCATGGTCCAGTCTAAGAGCTCTTCTGAGGAAATATTTTGTGCAACATTTCAGGTAATCTGTTCTATAAAATTCACAAAAATGAATTCCAACTCAAAGAAGCAAAACCAACATTTTCAGTTAAAGGCACAAATGACCCTGAGAAATCATGTTAACATTTTAGCATTAAAATTTTCTCATATTCCCATGAAAATGGTAATCAGAAATACATCATTACAGTTTCTGATTTAATGTACAAAATTATTTAATGTTAAAGATACCTCTTGTCAGTAAAAATTAGTTAAAATGACATTAGTAATAGTACTTAATATTTACTGAGCTCTTACTTTGTGTTAGACTTTTTTTCTGTATTGACATTAGGAGAAAGAAATATAAGAATCTTAGAGGTGGTAGGGTGGTAGGCCAAGAAAAACAGTAACAAATTTAAAAGCATTAAAGAATAATTTTCATTTTTTGTTTACTTTCTGCAGTACATATTAATCTTATATAATTATTCCTACATAAAAACACACATTAAGTAGTGAAGTTTACCACAGATTTTCCTAAAATTCTTTTAACAATGTGATCTTTCAAGGATTGCAAAGAAAGTAATATTGTTGTAATAACACACACACATATATACATACACACATGTATAAATACCTATACATGTGAGAAAAAAAATATATACATATACACAGCAAGGAATGGTCTATCACTTAGGAAATGCTCCTTTCAGGAATGTATCTATTCTGGAATAGCATAATGTAAACATATTATTCTTACCTGGAGAAATATCTATGCTTCTTAGGAATATTGTTACACCCTTGATTTACCTTGGTTTAAGGCATATCATAGCTTTAAGCAAATGTTATATGGTGTTATGTTTCCCACATTTTTATGTGTCTGCATGAAAAAAAGTGAAAACACTGTACGTTTAAGTCAGTAGTGTGCAAAAAACATGAAGAGTTGATTCATATTTTGCACATGAATTGTCCTAATAGAAAATTAACCATAAATATTCAAGAGGGCCAAATAACTCTCGACAACTTTAATAATACCCACATTAACTCTTCTCTATACTCTCAAACTTTGAGATTGGGCCTATTTTGAATACAATAATGATGTAAATTCCCATCCTTATAAAATTGCTGGGTGCCCTTTATTCTGCCCTGAAACCCTAGTGATTTTTGATTGACAGAAAGATTACCTAATAAACCTTCACTACAAACTAATTAATCACTTTGAATACAACACTAAATTGGCAGGCATAAAAAAGCAAATGAGATGGGTGTTGAAGCCCATTTTCAAATGACCTTAGTTAAAAGCCAAGTACAGACTTAATTCTTCTGTATCAGTGCCTTCTTCATGTTCATGGGAAAGGGATTCAAGAGCACACTTATATCTCCACCCCCATACCTGCCTGCCACTCCCTAATAAGCATTTAGCTTCTGTGAATGAAGTCATACAAAGAGTCAAGGAGTAAGGCTATAACCAAGTTACCAGTTACAGCATAAAATGTAAAGTTTTTTTGTGCTCATCCTAGATTTTGTACCTGTCTAGGTAGGCTTCTACAGCACTTTCTTTAGTTGTTTTTTTTTTTTTGAGAGGGGCATGCAGGGGGAGGGTACCAGGGTTGAACTCAGGGGCACATGACCACTGAGCCACATCCCCAGCCCTATGTTGTATTTTATTTAGAGACAGGGTCTCACTGAGTTGCTTAGCACCTCTCTTTTGCTGAGGCTGGCTTTGAACTTGAGATCCTCCTGCCTCAGCCTCGAAAGCCGCGGGAATTACAGGCAGGGACCACCTCGCCTGGCTATATAGCACTTTCATTCCACAGTACAATACAGCATTTATTGCACTGGAGTATCATGACTTTTTAGATGTCTGGGGGCTCCTTAGAGCAGCACCCCTTATTCTTTTCTGTACCCTCCTTACCTGGCATAATATGTGGCACTAAGGAGAGTAATAAACACACGTCATGTAGAACACAACAGAGTGATGTTCGGTCAACTTTTTTTTCCTATTTTTAAAATTTGTTTTATTTAGTTCTACATGACAGCGGAATGCATTTGGATTCACTGTACACAAATGGAGTACAACTTTTCACTTCTCGGGTCATCATTTATACTTGATTACTTCTCTGTGTTTCCATGCAGACTTAAAAAATTTGAAAGGAGTTCTGTATCTTTTTGGCTAGAAAGACATTGTTCCTTAATAGCATCAAGATCTTCTGCCCATTATTTTTTAAAGAAAGAAATTTATCAGTCTTGACCATTATGCCAACCTCACGGTACACAGAAGGACTAGGAGTTGACAGAAGTTTGGACATTTTATTATTACACAGGGGTCCTGTCAATTTCATCTGTCACTGCTGATTTGTTGAAGTGGGATACACCTGGGCCTTTTTCCTGTGCTCTACATGCATTACCACTATCATATTCTATCACTCCAGTCCCTCCAATCTCTGGGATTAACACCTCTGCTAAAGGGGCAAAGATTTTTCAGTAGAAAGCGTTTCTTAAATCCATTCAAGACTCATATTTCACCAGGTCCCTGGTCCACTTTCCTTTGCTGTTTATCTCAAAAGGAACACACACAGTCCTCTAAAAATTGGACCTTCTTTGCCACCACCCGATGCCCACTCACTTGACACACAGGATCCTTCCATCTGTTGTGCTATATATGTTATATAATCAAAGTTCTTCAGGGGGAGATGTCAAGCCCTGGAGGAACAAGAATACTTTTCAGAGATTCCCTCCGTTTCCACTTGCACCAAGTCGCCTCTCAAGGTTTACCTGATATTCATTGTCTGACCTCAGCCCTAAAATAAATGAGGACAAAATAGAAATAAATAAACACGGGATAGTCTAAAGTCTCAGCACCAGTCATTTGTTACTTTGGAAGAGCTCTTCCCACCCCCAGCTCTACCCTGAGTTGGCCCCTCTCTGCTCCCCGGTGTTGCCCCTGGTAGCTTCTGTCTGTTGCCCTCCTTCACGGCTGGCTGCCTGCACTGGATGAGTGGGTATGATCCGTCTGGTCCCAGGATCTGTCTGTTGGACTCTAAACACAGACATCCCTCCTACCAGACAAGCAGTGGCTTCCTGGGATATTAATGAGCCCCCAGCTATTTAGTGGGTCTCCCTATCCCCGTCCCCTTTCCCTGTCTAGCTGTTTCCCTCATGCGCCCCCCCCAGCCCAGCCCAGCCCTGCCCCTCCAGCTCCCTCCCTCCCTGCTTCTATCCAAGCTGCTCAGAGACAGAGAGGGAGAGAGGAATTATTTATTGTGCGTCTGTTTAAAATGAAAGGCTTTTACATTTTAATGAGCACTAAATAGGTGCGAGGAAATATTGTTCATTAGCTGTAATCTGTGGAATTGCTTGAGTGAACTTCCTTCGGAGGCTGCTTTAAACGGCTCACTCAAGTAAAGCAGTTTGTATGGTAATTAAGGGAGCATTTTTCTGTCAACATCTGTGCTGCTATTTATAACAGGGGAGGTAGCTTGCAGCTCCACTGTGGAGCTGGAAGGTGTAGCTGCTGAGAGATGCAGGTGGGACCGGTGACTCCTTTGGCTGGCAACTGGTAGTGGTACACCATTCCTTCTTGGCACTCTTTCAACCATGACAAGCTCCTTTTTCTTGCTTTCCTTCCGTTCAGACTCTACCACTTCTAAAAACAAATTCTTCCCCACTCTTCCTGGCTAGAATTATCTCTCTGACATCTCTTCATTAATCATAGCCTTCACTTGGCAGCCCAGGCAGGGAGATTCAAGCTGCTTTAGAGAAGCAAGTGGGCTTCAGCTTTTTCAAATGGTTTCATTCTATCTGTCACCCATTTCTCTCCTCCACACATACACCGGTGCTTTACCAGGACTAGGGCTGTGGAATTCTGGGAAGTCCAGTTGCTGGGAAATAAAGAACTAACTGGGATACCTCTCAAGTTCTGCCAAGATGAAAGACCCATCATCTCATTGAAGCTGGAATTGAGGACAGGCAGTTAGTGTAGAATAGGGAATCTGGTCAAATGGAGGCATGGAGGCCGTCAGAGTCTGGGAAGTTGGAGACTGCCCCTGGGAGATTGGAAGGTCAGTGTCTCCAGAGCCCTTTTGGTCTCCAAGGTTACATGCCTAACTACCCCTCCCAAAATGCTGCAGGCAGGGAATTGCTAATTAATGTCCCCTGAGCCTCTACCTGAATTTCCATTTGGCCTTCCCCCTGCCATCTGCTGCTCACCGTTTTTGCTATGTCACCAGCATCTCCTGGGCCTAATCATGTAGGCAGGAAGGAGAGATAAGGGGGAAAAGAACAGAGCAAAGAAGACCCTAATCTATAAAAGATATAGGGTATGCTCACTTCTTGGGATTCTAGAATATCAGCCATGGCCCCCTTATTCCTCGTGGGAGAAGTCTATTACTTCTTTTAAATAAAATCTGCTTAATATATGCTTGCCCTAGCGTGCTTCTCTGGTTGTTGTACTTGAACACTTTAGGAAGCAGAACTGGTAAATGGTGGTACCTTCACATGAGGTATAATAGGCAGTTTCATCAGTACTGTGACAAACCTGACTTCTTGTCACCCTGGAGTGGCCTGTGGGAATATCTGCATTCTTTCCAACAATGGAAATGGCTCTGCATATCCTTCAACCAGAGAGGAAGAGTGCTGCTCTAGAAAGTTCCAGGGGACAGACAGAGAGAGCAAGGGAGGTTCATTAGGAAGGTGACCTGGCTATGCTGAAGCAAGGAGCAGAGAAAGGAGAGCAGGCAGGCAGCAAGGGCCCAACCCTGGAAGTACCACAAAGGAGCTCATCAGAGCCAGCACCAAGGGCAAAGTGGGAATTAGTGAACACAGAGATTAGAGCAAGGATTTGTTTATATACAGAATAGGGCAAGGACCCTGGTCCTAGAAGCAGTGAGGTATAAGCTCTGAGCAGACCCAGTGGCTGTTTCAACTGAATATGTTATTCTGGAAAAACTAGTATGTCTTTTTAAATTTTCTCCAGCTGAAGGCAGAACTAGTCAAGATTCCTGAGAACAACAGTGATTTCCCCTAGCTGTGAAGGTTGTAGCAATAGGGGGCAAAGAGGCAGGCAGATCCTAACTACTGAAGGAAGACTAAAGATCATTTAACAACTAGACTGTGGGATTCTTCAATGCAAGGAAAATTTTTCTATCCTTTTTTCTGTGCTTCTCTTTTCTTTCTGTTTTTTGATTTTTTTTTTTGATACCTAGGCAGTATTTGGCACACAATAAAAGTACTCAAAATAAACATCTTTCGGATGAATAAATAAATTGTCAAGGACCCTCAATGATGGCATAATAATAATGGAAGAGAGTGATAATGGCCAACATTTGTTCTCCTGGGGACCTTTAAGTCAGTGAATTGGTAAAGAATCAATAGCCTTAAAATTAAATATTATTGCTCATTCCATTCAAAATCTTTTCTTAAAATTTGTTCTTTTTAGATATACATGACAGTAGAGTGTATTTTGACATATTACACACACATGGAGTGTAACTTATTCTAATTAGGATCTCATTCTTGTACATGATGTGGAGTTTCACTGGTTGTGTATTCACATGTGAATGTATGAAAATTAGGACAGTCATTCTACTGTGCTTCCTATTCCCACTCCTCCTCCTCTTCGTTTTCCTTTGTCTAATCCAATGAACTTCTATTCCACTCCCCCCTTATTGTGTGTTAGCATCCACATATCACCATTCGAAATCTTGATTTGGAAAAATACGTGGAGAAACTCAAATTGAGTGTCCCCTGAAAGGATTATATGGGACCCACAGAAGCCCTTCTATTTTACAGATTTCATCATAACCCTTAATATCGGAAACCCTGTCTCCTTATTAAATATCATCTTCACTGACAAAATTTGTTATTGAGCACAGTATTCTATCTCTACATTATTTTTGTCTTGATTCTACTGGTTTATTAATTCATGCTTTGAACTGTATTTGTCCCAAAGCAATTTCACTAAATGACTAATTTCAAGAAGTCAAATAGAGACATGAATGTAGTAAAATTCAAATGACTAAAGATAACGCACACTTGGAGATAACATGAATAACTCAAATGTACAAGAGGCTCCCAAAGTACTAGAAGTTTAAAGTAACTGCCCTATCACACCCCATTAGTATGATTAGGCTGGAAAAATTCTTTAATCTGTTGAATGTTGTCCTTTTTTCTTTCCATGTATGTTAGTCATCTTTCTGTTACTGTAACAAAGCATATGAAACAATCATCTTCTTAAAAGTAAGTATTTATTTTGGATGTTTCAGAGACTCCAGTCCATGATCACTTAGCTCTGTTGCCTTTGGACCTGTGGTTGGGCAGCACATAATGGTGGGACTGCTCACGTTAGAGGAAGCTGCTTATCTCATGTTGGCCAGGAAATGAGAGGGAGTGGAAGAGGCTTTGGTCCCAATATCCCCTAAAAGGGTATGTCTCCAATGGCCTAACTTCCTCCTGCTATGCCCTACCTCCTAGAGATCCCACCAACTCCCAATAGCACCCCAGGCTGGGGACCAAGCCTTTAGCACGTGGACCTTAAGGGGACAGTTAAGATTCAAGTTACAACATAAAGCATTTCTTCTGGGTGTGGGCATATAGTAAAATTGTGAAAAAAACAGCAACAGAAGAAAACTAATTTGAAGTAATTAATTTTGAAGCATTTTAAAAGTGTTTATTCAAGTGTTATTTATAAACCAATACATGTAATATAACCTCACAGGATATGATGCAAGAGTTAAACTGCTGAGCTAGTATACCTCTAAGAGTCTTGAAATTTAATTTTTCCACAAGACACACAACCAGCCTGTCCATACGATGTTAAGCTTGATTCCAGCCATCCAGGGACTTTAAGTTGGTCATGGAGATAGATTTTAAATAAGTAAATACAATAGGGTCTTCTACATCACAAGTGTGTGTGCTGGACAGAGTCAAAGTATAAGAAAATAATCATCAATACGATGCAGGAGAAAGGGGGACAGGGGAAATAAACAGGATGTGAAAATGGGTAGAAGTGGAGTTCAAGAAGCTGTCTCTGAAAAGGAACAGGGTGAGGCAGGCTTCCTGGGGAATTTAATTCTCACTCAACTTTGTTGACAGTAGAGAATCACAGAAAGTTTTAAGAGACAAACATGATCTAATTTGAACCTTAGATCACTTGAGCAGCAGTGGAGACAGGATTAGAGGAGTGGAAGGCTTAATGTAAGGGAAACCGATTTGGAATTTACTTTTAATGAAATTGTTCTTAATTTTGCCATATTACGAACTTGGAGAAAAGTACATAGAAAGGACTAATACAATAATCCATGGAGAAAGAACAAGAGCCAGAAGGAGGCAAGAGCACTGATGGTGGTTCTGAGAAAAAGTTAGTTGGATTTTCTACAGATCTGGTGCCTGCAGCACTAGGCAACTGGTTAGATGCAGGAGGTAAGGAGAGGAGAAAGTTTAAGATTCATTTTATCTATTCAACAAAGTACAATTGATTGCCCATTATTATTATTTGTACTGCATTACTATTGTGCTGTTATTACCATTCATTAGGCACAGAACTAGGCCCTGGGAATATAACAAAGGATCAGACTGGAACCTACCCCTAAGGTTCCCAGGTGGGTATTTAATAGGTGGCACCTCCTCATAACAGGGAATATTTACTTAGGAACAGCATAGTAATAGTTTTTCTTTTTGAAGTTGAGATATATTTCACATACCATGAAATCCACTCTTCAAAAAGTTAGTATTTCAGGAGTTTTTAATATATTCATGAAGTTTTGCAACCATTAGCATTAATTCTAGAACATTTCACTGCTCCCCGCCAAAAACTCTGCAACCCTTACCAGTCACTCCTTATTCACTTCATGCTGGCAGGGGAAGATGTGGAGTCAACCCAGTATCTTAAACTGAAGGAATACTGAACTAGAGATGTCTGTGGATATCCAGGTGGCGCCATCTGGGAGATGTTTGGATCTGGCCTTGCTGGAAATGGAGATTTGGAATTGTCAATGAATAGAAGCTAGTGGAAAACATTTCTCAGAAGGAGAGAAATCTCCAAGGATAAATTCTGAAGAACACTAACATTCAAGATTTGTGATTTGTGCCATCCTAAATTTGTCTTTTCACAAGTACGAAATTCATCTGGCTATTGACACCTGTGGAACTTGCTCTCTATAGAAAGCTAGATACCTGCAATCATTATTTTTACAGGTATATCAAAGCAAATGCATCCAAAGGGTTGTGATTATTTGAGCTCTTTGTATATAATTTTCTGCAAATTATCTGTTATACTCACATATAGAAATTCTAAAAATATCAAATTTTCCCATTTCTCATAGCAGGGACAATCTAAGTTTCCCAAAGATAGAGCCAGATCTCATATTTCTTTGTTATCAACTGGATATAGTACATATATGCAATAAAAGCAAAATAAATGTCTGCTGACAGGAAATAGTTCTATGGGTATGTATTCACTGATATGACATGTAATCACCATATTCATTGATCTAATAATTTATTCTTTCAGCAAACATTTACTGAGTACCTACTATGTGCTGTATCTTATGGTTGCATGCTAAAATGTAAAAAAAAGTCTTGAGTATTTTCTTTATGTTGGTCTCATACATCCATGTATTATTTTTATTAATAATAAAGCAAAGTAACTGTTGGATTAATTATAAGAACCAATTCAAAAATAGTTATGTAGCTTTTTAATGAAACCATTCAATAATTATTTTTAATGTTATTTTTCTTCATGGCTATCTAATGCAGTTTTCCTTTTTGTCTTGTATAGTTTTAGTCCACTTAAGTAAGACAGCATCAAGCATTTTAAAAGATTCTTGGAAACTGAGAAAGGGAGTTTCATTCCCTGGTTTTGAGTTCAATATGATCATTTAGCATTTATGAGCAAGGCAATGAACGAGGGTGCTACTAGATTATTTTAAACTTGAGTGAACTTTTATCACTGCTTGGAGCTGAGTCAGAATAGATGACTTACAAATCCATCTTCAAAACAGATTTTAACAACAGAATTTGACATATATGATCAACAAATTGCAATGTTTAGCAAACTTTGGTTAAAGTCAGCTGACACTTCTAACATACTTTGGGTGTCATTGCAGGTAGCATCACACTAACATTTAGCATTAGGACCCAACAGGGCATATTTTGGTGCTCCATTAACATTTGCCTTGGAATTAAAGCTTGATGCATTCAACCACTTGCCACATTTATTAATTGGCTCCTAAAACATACCCCAGAGTGATTTTTAACACATACACAGAATGGCTCTTTAACTTTCCACTCAATTTTAATGCTTCTTCTCCAAATATTTTTTTAAAAGTGCCTTTCTCAGCCTAAAACACACTTTCTAAAAAATTCACAACTGAAGCATAAAAGACAATTAGAACAGATTTATTAGACTGTTTTCCCTCTATTGTTTGCAAAACATTCAAATGAATATGTAGCTAGAGAAATAAAAACCACCACCGAGTAGCAACTGAGGAAACTTTTACTTGGAGCTGAGTCAGAATAGATGACTTACAAATCCATCTTCAAAGCTTCAATCAGACCACTGCCGGTGATAATGCTGAACTGAATTGGGAATAGGTGGTAAAGAGTTCAAATATTTTGCCTAGGAACTGGCAAACATGGCTGTTTAAAAGTAGAGGTAGGGTTTCAGAAGGGATGCAGACAGTGAGATGTGAGTGAAGGTCAAGTATCAAGTATCCTAAGCAATATGGCAAAAGGAATGCTAATAAGAGGGATCTATGGTCTGGCACATTGGCACACGCCTGTAATCCCAATAGCTTGAGAGGCTGAGGCAGGAAGATGGCGAGTTCAAAACCAGCCTCAGCAATGGGACCCTGCTCTTAATAAAACACAAAATAGGGCTGGGGATGTGGTTCAGTGGTCGAGTACCCCTGAGTTCAATCCCTGGTACCTCCACCCCCACAAAAGAAGAGGTGCTTATGATATCCTAGTTTGTTTTGCTGATTAGAATCCCTCTTATCTTCAGACGGCTATGGAGCCTGACCTGCAGAGTATTGTGTGGCTATTGTGTGAATTGATAATAAATTCCTCAATGGTTAAACTTCACACTGCAGTTGATGTGTTTTGGGAGAGGACCAGCCCATGTGGGAACAACCTTGTACCCCTAAATTGGTGCTGGGAGCTGGCAGTAGTCAGCCTAGGAGAACTCCCTAAGGAGGACAGATCTCGAAACAGCATGGGCCCTGGAGCCACCAAATGGGAAACCTCCTGGGGATTAATTACAGAATTTATTTATACCCTGTCTCAATCCTAAGGGACTTTATCTGAGATGAATTACTTAATCTCTTGTAGCCTCAATTTCCTGATTGGTAAAACGGCAATAGTAATGTACAGAACCAAGTATTGGTTGGGGTGTGATTTTCAAAATTCATTACCTTTTTCATCTGGATCTTCCAACTAGAAAGCTGGACAGATTTCACTAGCTGAATCCACCAATTTTAGATAAATTATTCAGAAAAATTTCTGATAGCTGACTTTGAATTAAACTTGGCTGTGAGGGATTCTCAGATTTCTGAACACTTTGTGGATAATAACTTGGTTGTCCCTAACATCACCAATGCTTTTGCTATGTTCTTATGCACTATTCAGTCGAAGTGCTTTCTACTTCATAACCAGCATGATGTATCTGTTGGAATCCAGGTTTCATCACTTACCACCTATTATCTGTGTGAGGTCATTCAACTACTCTGTGCTCTAATTTCCTCTTAAGTTTGATAAGAAGATTAACTAAATCACTCTATCTGTAAAGCACTTAGAATAGAATCTGTAAAATGTAAATGTACTATTCATGTTAGCTTTTTTAAATTATCCTTTTTTTAAGAGAAAAAAAGGCTATTTTTTAGAGAAGTTTTAGATTCAGAGCAGGGTTCCCTACACCCAGTGCAGGTTTCCATTAACATCCTGTGTCTACGTGGTGTATTTGTTACAATTAATGAAGCAACATTGACACATCAAGATTAACCAAAGTCCCTGGTTTACATTACAGCTTGCTGTTGGTAAATATATGACTCTACAAATCTTGGTAAATATATGACAAGTTGTATGCACTATTTTAAGTATCATATAGAACAGTTTTGATACCCTAAAAATCCCCTGGGCTCTACCTGTTCATCCTTCTTCACCCCTGCTCCCTGGCAAACACTGATCTTTTTTAACAATCGCCATACTTTTTCCAACACTTTATCTTGTACTATATAAATAAGGACAAATTATTGTGCCCTAAATGGAAGGGGATATTTTTTATAAATTATTTAATTTTATCCTAATCACAGGTTCACAAAGTAGGAACTATTATTCTCATTTTATATATGACAAGACTTGGAATTTAAATTTTCCATATACTTTTTTTAAAAATTTATTTAATTTTGATTCATTGAACACAAATGGAGTACAGCTATTGTTTCTCTGGGTGTACACAAAGTAGAGTCACACCATCTGTGCATTCATACATGTACACAGGGCAATGATGTCTGTCACACATACTGTTATTATTACTCCCCCTCACCCTGACCCCTCCCCTCCCGTCCCTCTATGCTATCTATCCTTCCTCCATTCTTGCCACCCTTCCACCCCACATTGTGCATCATCATTCACTTATCAGAGAGACCATTTGGCCTTTGGATTTTGGGGATTAGCTAATCTCACTTAGCATAACAGTCTCCAACATCATTCATTTACCTGCAAATGCCATAGTTTTATTCTTCTTTATGGCTGAGTAATATTCCATTGTGTATATATACCACAGTTTCTTTATCCATTCATATATTGAAGGGCATCTAGGTTGGTTCCACAATCCAGCTATTGTGGATTGTGCAGCTATGAACATTGATGTTGCTGCATCACTGTAGTAATCTGATTTTAAGTCCTCTGGGTATAGGCCAAGGAGTGGGATAGCAGGGTCAAATGGTGGATCCATTCCAAGTTTTCTAAGGAATCTCCACACTGCTTTCCAGAGTGGCTGCACCAACTTGCAATCTCACCAGCAATGTATGAGTGTACCCTTTTCCCCACATCCTCGCCAACACCTGTTGTTGCCTGTATTCTTAATAAAAGACATTCTAATTGGGGTAAGATGAAATCTTAAGGTGGTTTTGATTTGCATTTCTCTTATAACTAGGGATGTTGAACATTTTTCCATGAATCTGTTGATTGCTTGTAGATCTTCCTCTGTAAAGTGTCTGTTCATTTCCTTGGCCCATTTATTGACTGGGTTATTAGTGTTCTTGGTGTAGAGATTTTTGAATACTTTGTAGATTCTGGAGATTAGTTCTCTATCTGAAGTGTGTGTGGCAAAGATTTTCTCCCACTCTGAAGGCTCTCTCTTCACATTGCTGATTGTTTCCTTTGCTGAGAAAAAGCTTTTTAGTTTGGCTCTATCCCAATCATTGATTCCTGCTTTTATTTCTTGCGCCTTGGGAGTCATGTTAAGGAAATCTGATCCGAGGCCAACATGATGAAGATTTGGACCTATTTTCTCTTCTATTAGGTGCAGGGTCTCTGGTCTAATTCCTAGGTCCTTGATCCATTTTGAGTTTTGTACAGGGTGAGAGATACTCCATATACTTTTAATGTATTAAAATTATTTAATTAAAATACCTTGGATTTTGAATTAGAAAATACAGACACAGTGAGTGCATTGACCTCACCAGATTATTTTATACATTGTTTTCAACTGAAGAAACTTATGTATCAATTAGCACTATATTGAATCACCATATCCTTATAAACCAGTAACTATTATTAATAGAATAAGGTATTAGTTCAAAATTCTACAGTATGCTTACCTATAATACTCAGGTTAGCCTGTGCACTGAAATAATCCTTTGCAGATAATTTACTATGTAAATTCTTTGTAAAAGATAGTGTATTGATATAAATAATTGACAAAAAAAAATAATCCCAAACTCCTGCCATATTTCTAACTGTCTGAAATTTTCTGGTCACAAATGTTCTCAGTATATTCAGATAATGATATGTGTCATCATAATCCTATATCAAACTCCTAGATGAGTTCATTTTCCTTTGCCTTAAATTGTCTTATCAGTTTTAATTTTTGGTGTATTATAAGATTGCAGACTTGTTTTCATACTTTGATCACTAATTCCATCCTTGCTGAATGTTTGAAGCCATTGTACACAGTGGATTGATTAACCAAGTAGAAATACTTTGACATAGTCACAGCACAATTCAGTCAATTCAGTATTTAACTTCCAAACTGTGTAATAATGTGTAAATAGACTGATTCTTAGGGTCTGCTAAACATATATATTTATGTCAAACATTTCTAATTCTCAGACTCAAAATTCACCAAAACATTGAGACATTGAGAAAACAATTTATATAATATTCTTAAAAGCAGTAAAGTATTAAATAAGAGGGACAGATAGGAAGAGCACACCATTTCTGCAAAGGACCTAGAATATCCTCAAGAAGTATACATATGTATAAATCTATGGACAGATTATGGAACTATGTATGTGCTGCTCTCTCCTTCCTTTCCACCAATTTTATTCCCACTCATCTTTCAACTTTCTTCTCAAAACCCAGGTTCATGAAAACTCTAACAGAATCCTCAAGTTAGCATTGAGATTTAGGATACCTTAAGTGATGGTGCATGTCTATAATCCCAGTTACTCTGGAGACTGAGGCAAGAGGATCACAGGCTCAAGGGCAGCCTCAGCAACTTAGCAAGTTCCTATCTTAAAATAAAAATAAAGTGGGTGGGGATGTAGCTCAGTGGTAAAGTGCCTCTGGGTTCAATCTCTAGTGTGTATATATATATACATATATATATATATATATATATATATATACTCTCTATATACGTATGTGTATATATATATATACATATATATATATTTCCCGAATTCTTTAAGTGCTTAAAGAGGAAGTTCATACTGTACTACATTTTAGCTGCTTACATTACATTTCAATGATTGCATGTGAATTCTTATAAAAATCAGACCAAATTGCAAGTTCTAAGAGAACACCACACTGTAGACTAGTTATTTCCTGAAATGCTCATCCATGTCTCTTTCTCTGGCTATCCTGAATCTTTCTTTTTTCTTTTCTTTTCTTCCTTTCTTTTCTCTCTCTCTCTCTTATTTTTTTATTTTTATTTTTTTAGCTCTCTCTTTCCCACAGGAAACAGTTGGGTTGGAGATGTCTCTTCTCTGCAGAAACAATTTCTTCCACTGTATTGTAGTTGATAGTCTCTTCAAGTAAGACTCACAGTTCTCGGGGCTGAAACCAGTTTATTTTTTGTTTTATACCCAAGGTTAGCAGGGTACCAAACACAAACTTCTTGTTCTGTAACTATTGTTAAATTAACAAATGGGACACATGGCAACATTTTGTAGAAGATCCAGTTGAGAGGGTTATAAACTTCTATCAACTACTTTTTTAAAAGTCTTTCATTCCTTTCTTTCTTTATTTGGTGTTTGAAGACCATATTTGAAGACCATATTTGGTCTTTCATAAATGCCTATGGTTCTATACTTTATCAAGATTCTGTATTTTTTTTCTATGTTCAACAGATACTATTGATTTTTTCCAAAAGGCAATGGAACTTACCACTGAGGAAAGACTCACATAAAGGAGACTTCAAACTTGGCCCCAAACCATTCCAATACATCTATTTGCTGTCATGGCTACCATTATAAGAATTCAGGATGTGGTTCATAAAGTTCTTCAACATTCAAATTTCTGATTTTGTTCTCATGAGAGACCATAAATTGAGCATTCTTATGCCTTAAAATGGATGAGAAAAGAAGACTCAGAAAGGTAGAAATACACCCAGGAAGACAAATAACTAAGTGAATAGAACTGGGACCAGAATCAAGGCCTTGTGATCCTAGTTCAATGCTGATTCCACTTGTTACAAATTCACATATTGTGATATAATGTTCATATTGCTAAAATGTTTTATGTCCCTAAACAAATGTTCAATAGTGAAGCTAAGCCCTTGTGCTGGAGCTGTGGAACAGTGGCCCAGGCAGGCAGGAGCATGGATGGTGAGCATCACTAGCCAGGGCAATGCCAGTGTGGGCCCAGGGTGCACCAAGCCAGGGCTGAGGTGGGCTAGGGTACTCCAACCTATTGCACTCTGGTGGTCTGGCCAGGGCCCGATGGGGATGCCTACTCCACACTGCGCCTTGGCTGCAGCCTGAACCCCTGAACATCCACAATCTGATGACCTCAACCTCCCACTTCCCAGCAAAGAACAGGAAAATGAAAGTGTGGCAGATCTGGATGTGACTAAGGGCTAACCAATAGATTTGGTGCTTTCCCAAACCCTGATTAGCATAAATTTGGACCAATAGCATTGACCCAAGTACTATATAAACCCCCAGACTAGCACACTCAGGCAACAACCCCTATCAGGGTCCCTTTTGCCCTAAGAGAGTTCAATGTCTATTCTTCACACTTGAAATCTTACTCCTTTCACTCTTACCTTTTCTTGTCCAGTGAATTTCATTCTTCAGGATTTGCCAGACAAGAACCTGGAAAGAAGTTGGCAGTGAGCTTCTGAGGTCTGTTGCCACACTGGAAGGCATGGTCCGCATTAACGACTCACTCAGTGGTCCTGGAGAAGAATCAGGCTTTGCTGGCTGTGACCCTTCGAGCTGACTCTGGTAGGCACCCCCCCAGCCCCCACACTGCAATTAGCTGCTAATACTGAAATGAACTTTCTGGGCTGCAGAGGCCTGCAGCTTGCACAGGCTCCACCTGCCAATGGAAGTGGACAGTTTCACCTCAAATTCTGGTTTCAATAGTTTCCAAGGATTGAATTAATACTTAAATTACATGTCCCAGGGAATTAGCCAAGCACTTTTTTCTTAAGTAAACATGGGTGGAAAAGATGGAAAATGTGCAAATAATATTAAAATACACATTATCAGAAACAGTGGCCTCAAAAATAGCCAGGTCTTCTCTATAAAATCTGCTAAGTATAATAAAAACAGCAACGAAAAAGTCTTAAAGTCCATGTAAAATGGGATTTTAGGTTTCATTTTGTTACTTGAGATTACCCATCTTTCTATGAGCTACAATGTTAATCCTATGTTAATATTTGAGGGTCATTGATTTTTAACCTGATTTAATATAGTACCATGAACATTACTGTATATGAAGTATAAAATATTAATATTTATCCCCCCTACCATTCTAATATAGGCAAGTGATAGATTTTCCAAAATTTCTTTCTATAACTCTAAGGAAATTATAATAAAGTGCAATATATAGACCTGCACAGGGCTAGGGATAGCATGAAAAGAGCCTAGCTCACAGAATCACTAATCTTTATGCTCTTGTACAGAGTGGCTACCTTTGATGCATCCTTTCAACCATTGTATCTACCTCGGATCATGTGTTTCTTGAAGGAAGAATGTAATTCTACTGCCATCTTTGTGAGGGCTCATTGGTTGCAAGGAACAGAAATTCAGTTAAAGAAACTCACGTTGGAAGGCAGAGGAGGATTTTATTTTGGAGATGAAGGATGACCCCATGAAAGCATATATTACTGAGAGGGTATAGATAGATTTCATGGGTCTAGAAAAGTACCTCAAGAGCTGCTTGGCCATCTCTTTCTCTGGGGTGACATGGTCTGTTTTTTCTTCCCCTTTGCTGATCATTATTTTATCTGCTAACTGATTTGTCCTGCAAGTCTTGTGGTTTCTACTTATTAAACTCACCTGGTTTGCTATGGTTTTAATTGATACCTCAACTATAAGTGACACTATAAGTCCTATTTCCATTTATCTTATTTATAGAGAGAGAAAGAGAGAGGAGTAAAAAACAGCAAGCCGGGTGTGGTGGTGCACACCTGTAATCCCAGCACTTGGGAGGCTGAGGCAGGAGGATCGAAAGTTCAAAGCAGCCTCAGCAACTTGGCGAGGCCCTAAGCAACTCAGTGAGACCCTGTCTCTAAATAAAAATGCAAAATAGGGCTGGGGCTGTGGCTCAGTGGTCGGGTGCCCCTGGGTTCAATCCCCAGTACCAAAAAAAAAAAAAAAAAAAAAAAAACCCAAACAAACAAACAGCAAAACCTTATTGGCTCAGTCCAAACCAGGTATCAGTTCCCCTGAGGGTTGGGTGGGGATGAGGCCGTGTATCTATCTCTAGTCCAATCAGTTGAAGCCAAGGGGAAGGATCCTATAGTTGAGGCTGTAGGGTGGGAAGGAATTTCAAAGAAGGAAGTAGCAACTGAAAGCAATAAGCAATAATAATTGTTTTTGCTAAGTTTTCTGGATCACTTGGCAGAGCCCCTTCATGCACTGCTAATGACAAGTCTTGAAGGAGATAAAAGAGAAATAGAGAAATTCTCTCCCTTTCCCCTTCAGGGTCTCTGTTTCTCTCCCTCCCCTCCTCTTCCTTCTCTTTCTTCCTCATGTACATACCCACAAACCACAAAATAATATTAAACAACCTTCTTGTCTCCTTTTTCTATTTTTCATAGATTTTACTTTGCCTTAGTAAATGTAATTCCATATTCTAGTTTTTCAATAATAATGAGGAAAAGGAAGGAGAAAAGGAGAAGCTATATTATTATTACAGTCAAATGCTGGAAATCCAACTGGCAAGTTATAATTTACTGCTGTTCATTAATCAGGTACTGCTTAGATTTCAAATGTAAGATTTCCTACATGCATATTCTTGTACAAGGTTAGGAGATGAGCATAATAAAAGTAGATATTCAATGATAATGGAACATTTTGCATTGTTGTGTGATTAAATTACATTGTGAATATGCTTTAAAACCTAAGATTTTTTTCCTGTCTAAAACTTGTATTATGAATTTTTGTGTATGCCATGAAAGACAACCGAATACTTAAAAAATCATATTTTGATCATATCAACCTTGGTGTGTCAGTACATGCCAAAAAGTTTGTATCGGGGAAGAAATTTGGATGCAGAAGCCAAAAGTAAGACATAGAACAGTGGAATAAAAAGCTGCATGGGAGGCCAGTAGGATTGAGAAGGGAAGGAGAACCAGGGATGTGCAACGGGGACACAACACAGTTGGGCAAGTATTCACCCCAAGGGGCAGGACTAGAAAGCAGGAGCTTGGCAGGTGTTTGCTGCTTGATTATGGGACACCTTCTCAGATCGTGCACAGCCATACATCTGGACTGCAGGCAGACTTGTAGCAGACTCAGAAATCTAGCCAGAGAAACGGAATAAGGAGGGATTATAGGACCCAGGCAAAAAATCTGGCCAACAAGTAGAGGGCACTAGTGCAAAGCAAAGAAGTTCTGATCAGAGGGTTTCTCAGTAGTGGATATAACTGCTTTTGCCATGAGGAATGAGAAACCCAGGGAGGATGAAGGCTGGCTCCTGGGGTGGGGTAGAGCATTAATACCACATGTTTTTATAAGGAAAGATTCAATCTTGCTTATATTCTCACATTTATCCTGTAGAGATTCCTAAGAATATAATCTGCTTCCTGACCTCAACAGACTATTATGCATGATATAGATACAAAAATATTCAGGAGGAGATATAATTATATAAAATTATAATTATATAAAATATTACATATTATAATATATAATTATGCATACAGATTTATATAATGATCATATAAGATATAAATATATTAAATACATTATTATACATACATATTTTTATATAATTGATATCTTTAACTATATTATGCTTTGTGGTACTTACTTTGCAAACATCTTGTGCATTTGAGGACTGTTATATAAAAGCCTGTTTTCACAGTATGAATGTCCTTAAGCGGTCTTCCCTCCTTCACATATCCAGATGTTCTACTACCTTGTTTTAAAATACCACTCTATACTTTCTTGGTAAGATGTAATTCCTGCCCTCAACAAGGTTAGAAAATAATAACTAATCTAATTTTGATTAATATTAAATTACTATTACGTATTTTTGCTTGATGATGAATTTAAATTAAAATTTAGAATTTTAATTTGGGGAGTAATATTCTCTGGGGAAGAAAAATCTTTAGGATTTATCAAGTGATTTACTAAAGCATTTACTAGATCAAATAAATATCCATATCTTAAAATATTTGATCATCATGTTCTATAAAAGATAAATTACTATTAATATAAAATATATGGATACAAAATATATCAATACTGTCAAGTACTGTCAAGACAATGTTTATATTATAGCATTTATAACAAAGTTAGTTTTTCAGGTCAAATCACTTTTCTTAAAAAATATTAGCTGTTTTATGGTATTAGGACAAATGCATTCTCATTAACAAAAGTCACAAGTAACCTGTTTGTTTTTTCTAATATGTACAACCATTTGGATTTAAAACATTCTAAGCACTTTAATCAAGTGACAACATTTCTTCATTTTTATGGAAACTTGATTAACTTCATACCTCAAGCTGCTAAAATTATGATCCTATCTCACAATAGACTTTCATTTCATTTTAAAAAGTTCTAGAAAACAAGAGTTTGGGCTATGGAATTAAAAAACATCCAAGTGTAATATTGTGTTTACTGAAATATATGTATACATATATATTTGCTATTTTTAAATGGCACACTGCAAGCCAATGAGATTGTGATATAAAACAGATATGAAAGAAATAAAACCTAAAGGAAGCACAATCATTGTGCCAGTTATAAAAGTCTTTTCAAACACGGTTGCGTCTAGAATTATACTGTTAGCATTAACTACTCTGCTAAATGTAATTTCAGAGCAGCTTGGCTATGCTGGGACCAATAATGTTTCAGCAGATGTTAACAGTGAGGGAATTTAAAGATTACAGAGTTTCATGGGTGTAGTAAAGCTGCAGTGGGAACAGAAATATTACCGTAGCTGTTATGTTCTGAGTGCATCACATTTACTGACAAGTAATACATGAGTGATAGTGAGGACCAAGGGAATGGAACTTTATACTTACTGGTCAGCAGCATATAAATTCCATAAATTAAACAAAGTTTTATGTATTCTTCATTTCTTTTCAGACTGATCTTCCTCAGAGGGCCTTTGTTTCATGTTAATTCCATCATCAAAGCTTTGTTCAACCATACTGTTCTCTTTAAGAAATGTATATCCTCATTCAGGGTTTCCTTCCACCCATACATCCCCATTACTTTTTAATCTTAGAGTGATCTCCATGTGGAACTTGAAGGAACCTCAACATTTTTTATTATGAGTTCCATCAGACTACCATTCCTTATGTGAATCCTCTCCTGCTCAACTTATTTCTCCCCTTAGTGATCCAAAAGGAACAAGACTGTAGTCTCTGAAGTTGTGAATGGTAGAGAACTTGGTAAAGGGCACTGCCCTCCTTCTTTATGTGTAACCTGAGGGGAAGGTGGTGAGAGAGGGAGGGCTCTCTCTACGCAAGGGCAAGTGGAGATGGGCACAATGGTTCTTCTATTCTGTAGTGTGAGTTCCAGCTTTTTCAAAGGGACAGATAATGAGCCACTGGAAAGAAAAAAAAAATCTTGATGGACTGAACATTCTCTATACTAGTCACCCTACTGGGTCTCAGAACAGAACCAAATCAGACTGTGAAATTTCTTATTTAGGAGACTCGAGAGTGAAGTTGCACTTTTATAGTAAAACCAAGTCAGCAGTACTTAAAATTTTTATATAGTATTAATGTTAGAAGTTATAAGAGTTAAATTAATAGTGTTTGTGACTTCTAGTAGACATGAAATTAACCCTGCATGAATACATTTTTTTCCTACATATGTAGACACTAAGAAACAACTTCATGTATCTTGAACCTCATCTCACCAGACATTGACCAGACACTGGTGAAAAATTTTTCAATTGACATGCACCATATAGATAATTCCATCTGAGATCCTGAGGCTAGCCAGGGAAGGTTGAGTCCTCACCTGGCACTTCTGCCCTCTTCCTTTTCTTTTATTCATTTCATTCGTCTGTGTGTCTCTCTCTTGTTACTAGCTAGTTCACCGGATGGAGAGCGTGCATTTTCTAATATCTTCTCATTTCCTGCCCTCTTGTACTTTTCCAGTGCTCTTAAATAGTAACTAAAGAAATAGTAAAGAGAAAGAAAAAGGAAGAGAACATTGTCAAAAATCCTAGCCCTGGCAACCTGGAAATTATGCAATTTTTAGGTAATCAGGTTTAAAAGTATTTTTAGTTTATGTGTTAATAAGTAAAAACATTTTTAAATTTTTATCTCTAGTAGTCTATTGGTGATTTATTTACCAAAATACTATTTATTCATATTTGAATATTTTATTTTTTATGTTTGTATTAACATGCTATAATTATACATAATAGTACAGTTCATTTTGACATATTCATAGATTCATTTAACATAATTGGCTCCATTTCAATCCCCAGTACTGCCCCTTTCCCTTTGCCCTTCCTCCCCCTGCTCTCCTTCCTCTCTTCTACTGGTCTTCCCTCTATTTATTTATTGTTTTTTTCAATTGCATTATAGTTATAGTTATATGCATAGTTGAATTCATTTGATATATTCATATTCATGATTTGGTCAATTTCATTCCCCAGTTTCTCCTCGTTCACACCTCCCTACCAGCCGCTCCATCCCCTTTATATACTCTACTGTTCTTCCTGCTATTTTCATGAGATCCTCCTTTTTTTAATCCCTCACCTCTCTCTAGCCTTTGCATATGAGAAAAAACATTCGACCTTGACTTTGAGTCTGGATTATTTCACCCAGCATGATGTTCTCCAGTTCCATCCATTTACCAGCAAATGACATAATTTCATTTTTCTTTATGGCCGAGTAGAACTCCATTATGTATATATACCACATTTTCTTTATCCATTCATCTGTCGACAGACACCTAGGCTAGTTCCATAACTTGGTGACTGTGAACTGTGCTGCTATAATATTGGAGTGCACGTGTCACTATAATATGTTGATTTCAGCTCCTTTGGATAAATACCAAGGAGTGAAATAACAGGGTCATTATGGTGGTTCCATTCCCAATCTTTTGGGAAATCTCCATACTGTTTTTCCAAAGGGTTAAAGACTCTTTTGAAAAAAAAAATAGTTTTATGTTCAACCAATGTTTAAAGTTGAGAGAGTTCCCATATTTGCCCTGGTTTAGCACATGCACAAACTCTTCCATTACCAGCATTCCCCACCATAATGGTGCAATGGATACAGCTGATGAAAATCCTCTGGGATCTGCCTACTCAACTCTCCCCCTCCCCACAACCTTTGGCAATCAGGGATCTTTTTACTATCTCCATAATTTTGACTTTTCTTTTGTTTTTCTTTTTCTTTTTATAGAATGCATTTTGATTCATTGTACACAAATAGGGTAAAACTTTTCATTTCTGTGGTTATACACACTGTAGATTCACATCATTTGTATACTCATCCGTCTACATAGGGTAATGATATTTGTCTCATTCCACTATCTTTCCTTCCCCTGCACTCTCCCTTCCCCTCCCCTCATATCCCTCTACACAATCCAATGATCCTCCATTTTTTGCTTACCCCCTCCCCCACCCCTGTTATGTATCAGCATCCACTTATCAGAGAAAACGTTCAGTCTTTGGTTTTTTGGACTTCACCTAGCCTGATATTCTCCAACTCCATCCATTTACCTGCAAATGCCATAATTTTATTCAGCTTTACAACTGAATAATATTCCATTGTGTGTATATACCATAGTTTCTTTATCCATTCATATATTGAAGGGCATCTAGATTGGTTCCATAGTTTAGCTATTATTTAACTGAGTTCTATAAACATTGATGTGACTTTGTTACTGTAGTATATTGATTTTTAAGTCCTTATCCATTCAACTGTTGAAGGACATTTTGGTTGTTCAAGTTTTGGCAATTATGAATAAAGCCACTAAGAATGTCCATGTGCAGGTTTCATGTCACCATCAGTTTTCAACGCCTCTGGGTACATTATATACCAAGGAGTGCAATTGCTGGATCACTTGGTAAGGGTATATTTAGTTTTGTAAGAAACTACCAAATCTCCTTCCACAGTAGCTATACCAGTATGTGTTATACCAGCAATGAAGCAGAGCTTGTTTAACTCCACATTCTGGCTTGCATTTGGCATAGTCAGTGTTTTGTATTTTGTTCACTATAATGTATATTTACTTTGCATTTCCATGATGACATATGATATGAAATATTTTTCATATGCTTATTTGCTATCTTTGGTGAGGTATATGTTAAGGTTGTTGGTTCATTTTTTAATTGGGTTGCTGCCATAAGTATTTCTTAATTTGTCAGTAAACATGTGAATTGAAAAGCCGGAAGAGACATTAATTTGTCACCTTGTTATTCAGGTTGGTGATTCCCCACCACACTCCTCCCTCCCAGAGATTGAGGAAAAGGAGAGTTTTCTCAATAACTCTACCAACAATCATTATTATGTTGGACTCCCTGTGGTAATAGCCAAAGAAAAACTGAACTCATCCATATGTGAAAATTTGGGAGAATAGAGATGTATTATGGCTTAAGCTAGGTGCTGGTCTTCTTTTTATTTTAAATATTAAACAAATTATATTTCTAAGATCACATAGCTGGCAACTTTTATGAACCATCAAGGGTCTGATATTTTACCTACTTGTAAGGTATGAAGTTAGGTTGCTCATGGGTCCTTGCAGAAGATATGAGATACCTACATCAGAGACAAAGAGATCTTCTACTTATGGTAAAAGAAGGAAACAGTGTGCTAGCATTTCCATCAGGTCCTCGAGCTTCAATTTTCGTAAGGCAACATGAAATGGGAAAGGTGGCGTCTGCACATGTAGAGGGCGATGATACAGTCTAGGACTTTTGAGCTCCAAACCTGCCCTTTGCTCTGCAGGGAGACTACGTCACTCTCTTCAAAGACTATTCACTGTACAAATATCATGAGAAGAGAAGATAGAATGGAGCAAAGGTAGCAAGGGCCTCTCCTCAATGATATGTAGACGTGAAACCAGCAAGTGAGAATTATCTCCCAACAGTGATCATCCAGAAATGTGAAATCATTAACCTTTTATCTAGAAAACCATTTTACTGGAATGGTTTTCAGGCTCATATGGACAGGTCCCCTGTAGTACTGTAAGATGATGCAGAGTTCTCTGGTATTAAATCATTCTTGCATGGACTCTAAGACAGATCTTCTTTCAAACAAATTCCAGTGCCATTGTAGGGTGTATAAAGGGTAGAAGTTATGCACTATTGAAATATAAGTGGGGAAAGCAGTTTTAATTTTCTTGCTGGTGCTATTATCTTTTAAGTCCTAATAATCTCTCTCATGCTCAGGCCATGAGCCTATAAATCTGTACAAGTTCAATTAGCAATGCGGGAGAAGTTTCCCTCAACAGTGCAAGGCACTGATAAAAGCAAACAATACAATTCTAGCATGCTGCTTATTAAGAAGGGAGACACCCACACAGCCGACGACAGACTGAAAGCCTTTTTATTTCGATGGTACTATTTCACTGTCTATCATAAACTTAGCGAAGCAGGCTTTCTCTATTCTGCTTTCCTTTTATTGGATATAAATCACCTCTGACAGGAAGTTTTATGCCTAAATCCGTTTACTGTCCTTGTTGGTAGTCTTTAAATTAATATTTATAAGCCGAAAGAGGGCTAAAAGGATGCAGCAGTAAAATAGCTAAATGCTTCAGTTGGGCCTGAACTGATTTCTACCTCCTTGACCATTGACATTTTTTAATTACTCCTGACCCAAGCGTCCATTGTCAATGCCATCCCTGTGCCCACAAATCACTGACTTTTGTGGAATTGTGGTGGACAAAATAGGAGTTCAGAAGGGTTTAGCCTTTGTGCCACATGTGATTTTTGAAAAACTTTAGTACCCATGGATAGAGAAAGAAGAAAAGAAAATGAAAATTACAAAGGAGTTAAGCAGTGGCTAGAAAACAATAGCTTAGGAATTGTTCCAATTGAAATCACAGAATATTGGATCTTTTTCAATTCCATAAAAATGCACATTTCCTAAAATTATTTCTCAATCAAAAATTAAACCAATTTGTCACTGAATTTTAGTGTACAGCATTAACCTCACACCATAGCAGACAATGTTGGTTCTGTGACTCCATTCTTTATTGCGGCCTTCTGTTAGCCATCCCTATTATTTTAGCCACTTGGAACCTTATAAGAAAGTCTCGAGTTTTTAATACAAGCTGTAGCACATATCTAAAGTTTGTATTAAAAATAAGCATTAAAACAAGATAATCATCTATATATTTAAGCTCTCTGTGAGTCCTTCCTTTTCATCCTAAAATAAATATATAGTGACTCCTCCATATCTGTGGAGTCCATAATCGGATCCAACCACTCCTAGACCAAAATTATTCAGAAAAAAATGCATCCATGCTAAACATGTAGTTTTTCTTTTCCCTATTTCCTAATTAATATAGTATAGTACCTACTATACTATATATTTGTATTAGGTATTATAAATAATTAGGTATTAGGTATTATTATTAGGTATTAAATTATTAGGTATTATAAATAATCTAGAGATGATTTAAAGTATGCAGGAGGATATGTATACATTAGATGCAAATACTACACCATTTTATATAAGGGACCTGATTATCTTAGGATTTTGGTATCCAAGGGAGTTCGTAGAACCAATCCTCCATGTGTATCAAGGGATGAATATATACTTCAAGGTGTCTGTTGAATCTCTTAGAATTCTACTTTTTCTATTCCTCTATAATCACCTTCACAGGATTACATCTGTTCTTGTGAAAGCTGTTATTTATGCCTCGTGCTCCAAGTGTACCTCTCTAGAGTGTTCAGTTCTACAACTTGTTCTTCAGGCCTCTTTCTCCAGCTGCACTTAGGCTGGAAACATAACAAATATGAAAAATTGAATTCATTGTCTTTCTCTGAATAACTTCTACTTAATTTCTTTTCCATCTCTGACAATGGCAATAATATTCCATTTCCTACTTGCCCTAGGAATTGTTCTTGCTGTCTTGCATTCAGTAAGTTAGCTACCTATCAGTTCTTCTATGGTGTCTCCCAATGTATCATTTAGGTATCAGGATTTGAACCACAAGTAAAAGAAAGGAAATTCAGCAATGTCTTAAAATGGGATTCTGCTGAAAGGATGTAGGCAGCTCAAAGAGCTGATGGATGGATGGCAAGAGGCAAAGGGGCTTGAAATTCCAGCAGAACAAGTCATGTCTCTTCTCATTTGCTGCACTCAATAACCTCACTAACAACTCACTCCACATACTTTTATTGCCTATTCAAGAATCAAAGTCTAAGGAGACAATATTCCATTGTTAAATTTAAATACCTGTCATACCACCTTCTCCTCCCATTCCCTGTCTTCAGGGAGAAAGTGAGAACCTGATCCTTTTTTATTCGAGTAGGAGATGGAGAGACAGGCACTGATGCATCAAGACCACATGAGAGACTCCCTCAAAAGGGAGATCAAAATTCATTGACTAGAGTGGTCATAAAAAGTTGAATTCTCAATAGCCAAATAACAACTAGTTTCTACTACCTGCAAATTTTATCTTTCGGACAATTTCCTCAACAAATTCTAATGGAGACCTCTTCCACAGTGACAACCAACACTTGTCATTGTGTTGGTTATTCATGTGATCTTCATACTTGCAGAATTCACTTTCCACTTTAAATATCTTCAGCTTCTAAAATTAGTGATACCAAATATTATCTCAAATTTGAAAGTATTTCCTGCTTATGGGCTTCTCTGCTCAGATCTGAGCAGTCTATTACTATTTCTCAAGTCCTCTTTCTTATTTTATTGTCAACACAAACCTTCAACGTGTTCTTAAATTTCATTATTGCTTCCACATCTGTACTATTTTGTCTCCATTTGCTTCTGAACTTAGTTTTTCTCTTGAGACCATGCAAAACATATTAATCCATTGGACAATCAATCCACCAATTGATCATTGTTTTCAAGGTTGTCTCTTACCAAGTCTCAACCTCATAACCAACATCCCTTGATACTTGTGTATGAAGTAGATCAGTTAGATATACAAAGATTAAACAGTAAGCTTTGAAAAGACAGGGATTGTTCCTATTGTGGGCTAATCAGATAGCAGGACTGTGTGGTCAAATGACATCAATAAGCGTTTCTTATTTCATCTCCCCTCCAGTGCCTGGTTCTCTGAGGCAACCACTTTTAATTCTTCTGGGTGTTTCTTATATATACATGTGCATGTGTTTCCTTATATTTCTAAATACTCTGTTTTCTTAATTTTTTTTTCATTTTTTATAGTTATGTCTGTCTATGGTAAGAGTAGTTCTACCTCTCTTATCAGGGGTAAATCCCCTTAAAACTGTCCCCTTTTTTGGTATATTATTTTATGTCAATAGACATTTCTTTTTTTTTACTTTGTTTTTACCTCATTTAAAAAAAATTTATTTATTTATTTATTAAATTTTTACAGATTGCATTTTGATTCATTGTACACAAATGGGGTACAAATTTTCATTTCTATGGTTGTGCATGCTGTAGATTAATAGAGCATAGAAAAATTTCCATTTGTCCTTATGATCTGAAATCTAGATAGTAGGAATTAATTTGAAAAATGTATTCTCTTTACAAAACTATTTGATCTTTTTGGAGAAAGAAAATGCAGCATTTATGTAAATAAGAGATCATAAATCACCATAAAAATTAATAAAGCAATTGACCAGTCAAATGATTACAAAAAACAAAACTGATCCCTTTCTCTTACCTTTCCTTAAATAGTTATACTACTGATTTTGGCTGAGACATTGTTTGGTATTTGGTATTTACATTACTTGGTCTATTGGAATAATATGCATAGCTGAATTGCCATGGAAAGAATTTATATTTTCTTTTTTCTACCATCTTTTTTCCTGAAGCCGATTACCTGTTTTTTTTTTTTTTAAAGAAGCTTACACTTTTATGAACCAGACATCAATTCATCCCCAAATTCCTCAAAAGCTTTCTCTAAATTCTTTCAATACAGTCAGCCGTAAAAGATGATCCAAATCATTTCATGCCTCCTTTGGTCACATTCCTCTTGGAGCACCCTGACTTCCTGCTCTACCTACAGTGTTAGTTCTCTATGCCACAACCAAGATGGTACTTTGTACTGACCTTTACCATCATTCTAGAGACCCTTCTCTCCTCTCATGAGTTAAATTGCTGTCTTCTAGATCCCATGCCTTTCTCTTTCTTGGTTTAGTCTCTTGTTTTTAGACAACACATATTTAACAGTTTCCTGAGAAAACAGAACATGAGAGGTAAATCTTTTTTTCAAGTCCTGCATGTCTACAATGTCTTTATTCTCACACTTGATTGATAGTTTAGCTAGGAACAAAATTCCCGGTTGGAAAGCATCATCTCTTAGAATTTTGAGGACATTTCTCCTTTGTTTTCTAGTTTCTAGTACAGCTGTTGAAGAATTGTGACATCCTGACTGCCAATATTCTGTATTGCACCTGTTTTAGCTTTTTTATTTGTATTTCTGGAAAGTTTTAAGATCTTTTTACCCTTAGAGTACTGAAATACACATATGACACGACTTGGGATGGATCTTTCTTTATTCATTGTATTATGTATGAGCAGGCCCCATCAGGGCTCAAATTGTTAAATTATATGTTCCATTCCTCAGGTTCATATTACTTATTTGCTGCATCTGACAGTTGGTCATTAGTATTTCTTCACTTTGCTTTTCACCTTCTAACTCACTAATCACTCCTTTGCAATCTCCTTTACTTGTATTTCTATATTTCTCAAACCTGTTAAATTTGATATATCCCAGAGCTCAGTCTTTAGACTTCTTTTCTGTCTTCTTCCTCTCTAGATAATCTTCTCCATGTCATCTCTTTTTATATGCCACCTATAAGCCCCAGACCAACATATCCAACAGCATACTCAACACCTTCACTTAGGTAGCTGGTAAACACCTTAAACACCAGGTATGTTGCTGTCTTAGGGCCTTTGGAACCTAGAGATATGTTTATCTTTATCTTGTATTTGTTATGTACATTTTTAAATTTGATTCTCTGCTATTTATAGGACTTTTTTTTTCCTTTCTTTTGATAGATCCCTCCTCTTTTTTTGTGGTTTCAGTATCTCATCTTTCTCAGGATGGTAACAATAGGTTTTTTTCTTTAAATATTTCCATCCATTTCTCAGTTTTTAGCAATTCCCTGCCTTGGTTCTCTTCTTTGTACCTTCCTTGCCATTTGTCTCTGCTTTTCTTGGTAGAAAACTTCCTCATGTGCCCACTGATATTTAGCTGTCTGTTTATAATTCAGAGTGATCCTTTGGAAAGATTGTTGGGGTTTTTGTGTTTTTATGGGGTTTATTCACTGACAGGTCTTATAGTAGGGTGAAGAGTGAGGATGAGGCCCTTTCACAGGGCATGCTCTTCAACAGACTCCTCCTACTCTTTATTTTTTCTTGTGAATTTCTCATGGTCCTCAAATTTTCTGTCTTGTGGGCAGAAGTCTGCATTTTGATCCTCGAGCAAGAGGGAGCTGGGGCCTCAATGTTCAGGAGATTTTCATTTAATAGTCCAATGGTGAGAATATTCATCCTTTCCTTACAGACTGGTACTCTAGAATACAGAGGCTCTCTGGGTGGGTTTGTCCAGAGAACAGTGCTCACCTGTTCTGCTGGATTTGGGGAAGGTGGCTTCCTTGTTAGGGGAAAAAAATCTGGGTTTCTCTCAGCTTCTCATGGAAAATTTATACTCTTTCTATTTTATTCACTTCTGCCCTGTGTTCCCCTTTCCTTGAATTACATGTCCCCTTTAATTTCTAAGGCAGGGTTCAAGGTAAAATCAATCTATCTCTTAGCTTTCCTCATGATGGACTTAGGTTTCATCTTTTTTGGGTCTGCCAAGTCCATGGTCACTTCTCTATTCATTTTCCACTTCCTAAAATGGTGATTCCTGAATCCTCTGGAAACTGCTCTCTCACTTTCTTTGTTTTTGCAGATTTATGTCTTTCTTTCTTCACTGTCACTTTAGTGTAGTTTCAGAAGGAGGCCGAAATAAACAGGTGTGTTTATATAATAGATCTTCTTTTATTACACATTTGACTTGGAAAACATAGGAACTAAATCTGCTAAGTAATATGCATCATCCTTCTGCATAATGCTGTTTTTTGTCAAATGCAAACTGTGATGTGAAATAATGAGATTGACTTTCTGATGTGCCTCATATCCACCTCGAAAGGCAATTTAAAAAAATCAGTGTCAAAATATTGTGAGCAATGGCTGCCAACTTAGGATAAGTGTCTAACCTTCGAGGGGACTATGTTGCAGGGGACAACACCCTTTAACATATTTTAATTCTGGTTTTGTATAAAAATTGAATTTTTACTTTGTTAGATGATGCTTCAAGATTACCCTTCGGCTGTTTTCTTGAGTGTGCTTTGTCAATGAAATTATGAACTCATCCAGGGAACTGTGATTCTCCAAGAGTTGGTCAGTTGTCAGACCACCTCTGTCAAAACTACCAGAGAAATTAGTAAAAATGTACTTTTCTGAGACCCATCCAGGCCAACTGAATCTGAATATCCAGAAAGTTAGGTCTGGAATTAGATTTTACACCAGCATCCCAGGTGATTTTTATGCATAGTAAAGTCTGACACCTACTGATTTAAATTTTTGCAGGTGATTTGTTGTAGCCCACTTACATATGTGGGGTCCAGAACAAGGGAACAAATGGACACGCACATACCATATGTCTAAATATTTAGAAGTTAAAAATCAACCTAAAAATTTTAAAAAGCAACCCATTCCCTTCTCCTAGTTTCACAGGTATCCTTTCATAACATCATGGAAGGACAATTTCAAATGCAGTGTTTTTAGTCTCAGCTATGTTGAAGTTCCAACCGCAATATGAAGAGTGCTGACTGCTGCTCCTGCCCCCAGCCTGTGACCTGACCCTCTTCTCTTCCCATTGTAGCCCAGACTTACTGTGAGCAAGGGGTGCTTCACCCTCATGTCTAAGCTCCACATGTGGCAGTGCAAACAACACAGCACCTCTTAGACCCAAGGGTACACGATATCTGTAGTCAGTTTGCCCTGAGAAGGAGGCATGGACAGGGCCTAAAAATTGACTCAAGTCTGTTCAGGCAGAGAATTCTGCCTTTGGTACTTAGATCATGGTCTAGAGGAAGAGCTGGGAACTCCAGGTGGCTCCATAACATCTCACACAGGGCAATGTGTGGTCAGATAAAGGAGAGAGGGGGAGCCATTTGCCAAAATCTGAGGATGTCACTGCTCTTCTATGATTGGTGCAATATTTGATGGTATTAAGTATCTAATTCAATGTAATAAAAATGAGATACAATTTGGTTTGTTTTATCCTGCAAAATGATTTTTAATATATTTTTAAATTGAAGATGGACACAATACCTTTATTTCATTTGTTTATATTTTTAATGTGGTGCTGAGGATGGAATCCAGTGCCTCACACATGCTAGGCAAGTGCTCTACCACAGAGCCACAACCTCAGCCCCACTAAATGATTTTTAAAGCAATAAAGTTTAAAGACTCAGTGAGGCCTGCTCTTGTTTTAATCTCTACAGGGAAAGAAGCAAAGAAAAACAAAGTCCCAACCCCAACTTACTCTTGTGTGTCACCAAGGACAGTCACCGGCTCTTTTGATCTTTATTTAGCCTACCAAGTTCAGGGTGTCCAGAAAACCATCAAGACTCAGATTCCTGGGAAAGGCCCTGCATTCCTTGAACCTGTGTGAACACATTCTGACAGTGAATCTACAAAAACTGATGAATGAGGATTGGTTTCAGAACACTCTGCCTCTGTGAGAACCTGGATGATTTTTCAGACTTGATTCAGCTCATTTACATTTCTGCAGCATATAAATTCCAGCCAGAGAAAGCATTAAGCAACTCTTACTGCCTGAGCATAGAGCAGAATTAGAAGAGTCATCCTCATCCAGGGATTCTAGCCCAAGGATTGCTATACTGCTTTCAGAGTGAGAATAGACAGAATTTTGCCTGCTGGTAGCCTGGAGGTGACCTGGTTAACAGCCAAAACACTGTCCCTGGGATGCCTGGCTCCTTTAGACTTCCCTGGGTGATGGCACAGTCCAAAGGAAAAGACAAGCATTCTGTTATTCTCCAAATCTACCCATGGACAGGGTCCTCAGCATCAGTGTCCACTCCAGGTTGGTGCAGTCTCTCCCCACACAGTTTTCCAGGCAAAGCCTGGGGGAGAAAAGCAAGTAAATGAAACAAAACAAAAGCAAACAAAAATGATACATAGCAACATGAGACAGGACAGTGAAGACAACCACTAACCCAAGAGTCTGTGCACTGTCTTAATGACTGAGCGTTCACTCTGAGGCCAACCAATAAATGTTGGGCTTTATAATGGGAGCAACTCAAAGCAATCCCAGCTTTGAGTCCAAGGGACCAGGATTCAAATTCTAGTCTCCTTCTCACTAGCTGGATAACTTTTGTGAAAAAGCATTTAAACTCCCAAAGCTTCTATCTCCCCCTCTGTAAAATGCCAAATATAACACTGTGCAGCAGGGGTGTTGAATACTAAATAAAACAAAATAATAAATAATCTTCAAAAGAGCAGGGGATTTTTCCTGTTTGCCAGCTACTTGTAATCCCAGCACTTTGATCCATACCCAGCAAGCACTCACTAAATATTTGTTCAATAAATTAGTATATAAAAGTAGCCAGTGGTTATAATACTAGTCATAACTAGTAACATAATCAGTATTCAGAGTCATAACTAGTAGCATGATCAATATTCAAAGTCATAACTAGTAGCATAATCAATATTAAAAAAGCTTTATGTTGGCAATATTATTCATGTTTTACCCTCAGAGATCAGTACCTTGAATCTTTTAAGAGTTCAGTCATTCTTGTTGCTTGCAAATAATGACATTAAGATTCAGTATAAGTGAAAGTGCAATTGAGTTATAACATTACATAATTTTCATTTGGACGATGATTCTTGAGTCTGGCTCATAGATAGATTTTGAGAAATTTCATCAGTATTACCTATTACTTGTACATTACTTGCACATTATACAGAATGAAGGGCAGTGAATCAGATTATAATTTGCTTCATGGCATGAGAGCAAGACCACAGGGCTTATTCTCTGGTGATTGGATCTCATGGGATGCATCCCTTGCTGTTCATGTGATGTTAGGAAGTCATTTAAACTTTCTCAGCCTCATTATTTTTCACGTGTAAATTACAAATAATAATAACTGTCTTGTGTAACTCCCCAAATCGCTAGGAAAAAAGGATGAAATATGTGAAACATATGAAGTAGTCTTTTTTAAAAAATTTATTTATTTTGATTCATTGTACACAAATGGAGTACAGCTGTTGTTTCTCTGGTTGTACACGAAGTAGAGTCACACCATCTGTGCATTCATACATGTACACAGGGCAATGATGTCATCTCATTCTGCTATTATTCTTACCCCTCCGACCCTGACCCCAACCCTCTCTTCCCTCTATGCATTCTATCCTTCCTCCATTCTTGACTCCCTTCTACCCCACATTATGCATCATTGTCCACTTATTAGAGAGATCATTCAGCCTTTGGATTTTTGGGATTGGCTAATCTCACTTAGCATGACAGTCTCCAACTTCATCCATTTAGCTGCAAATGCCATAATTTTATTCTTCTTTATGGCTGAGTAATATTCCACTGTGTATATATACCACAGTTTCTTTATCCATTCATCTATTGAAGGGCATCTAGGCTGGTTCCACAATCTAGCTATTGTGAATTGAGCAGTTATGAACATTGATGTAGCTGCATCATTGTAGTAATCTGATTTTAAGTCCTTTGGGTATAGGCCAAGGAGTGGGATAGCTAGGTCAAATGGTGGATCTATT
>JAJEJO010050368.1:196815-247596 GCA_020662805.1 Glaucomys volans
CTCAAAGTGGATCAAGGACCTAGAAATTAGACCAGAGACCCTGCACCTAATAGAAGAAAAAATAGGTCCAAATCTTCATCATGTTGGCTTAGGACCAGATTTCCTTAACATGACTCCCAAAGCGCAAGAAATAAAAGCAGGAATCAATAATTGGGATATAGTCAAACTAAAAAGCTTTTTCTCAGCAAAGGAAACAATCAGTAATGTGAAGAGAGAGCCTTCAGAGTGGGAGAAAATCTTTGCCACACACACTTCAGATGGAGCACTGATCTCCAGAATCTATAAAGTACTCAAAAATCTTTACACCAAGAATACAAATAACCCAATCAATAAATGGGCTAAGGAAATGAACAGACACTTTACAGAAGACGATCTATGTAGTAGTTTTATTGTTTGTTCTACTGGGCAACTGGTATGGAGAGTGGATGAAGATCATCATGCTCCATGGTTGAGATATGCTGGAGTTTGAAGGAAGATAACACAGAGGTCCCTTTTTGCAATGAAGCTTGGTGACATATTGAAAAGTGGTTTTTTTGTTTTTTTTTTTAATTTACTTATTGATTCATTGAACACAAATGGAGTACAGCTATTGTTTCACTGGTTGTACACAAAGTAGAGTCACACCATCTGTGCGTTCATGCATGTACACAGGGCAATGGTATCTGTCACACAGACCATTTGGGCAGTTGTTCTAAAGGGAGACAAACTTTGAGGCTGTCCAGAGGCTAAAAGGCAAATTACCAATAATAAACTTTGGAGACATCTACAAATGGAGCAGCATTTGTTGTATGGCTAACCTGGACTCTATAGAGCCTCAGTCCCTACACCAGTGGCCTCACTAAATCCCTTCTGCACATGTACCTGACTTCCTCTCCAGTCTAGCTCCCAGTGTTGCCACTAAAAGACAATCTTTATTTATTACTTAACCTTTATTTATTACTTTATTACTTAACCTTTATTTAATACTTACAGGTATCAGGTGCTGTATGAGATTGCTGGGACTCCCATATGGTAGGTGGTAGGTACCCAGGCATGGGTAACTTAAACAATAGAAATTCATTTTGTTTCACAATTCTAGATGCTGAAACTTCTGGCATCAAAGTGCCAGTGGGTAGGTTTCTTCTGAAGCGTCGTCTCATCTTCTCCTCCCTCTGCTTCCCCCTATGCTTGTTTGTGTTCCACTCTCTTTGTATGAGAACACCAGTCAGGTTGACTTTAGAGCCCATCCTAAGGACCCCTTTTGCCTTAATCACCTCTCTAAAGACTCTGTCTTTGAATATAGCCACATTCAGAGATTCAGAAATTAGAACTCCAACACAGGAATTTTCCCCAACTGCTTCACCCGACATACCATGATCATCATTTTTTTTCTCATTTACCAAATTTAGAAACTGAGGAATGCAGAGGATGAACTGCTTGTCCACAGTCACACAGAGTTTCTAAATGCTGAACTCAGGTCCCTTGTACTCCACTGCTTTGTGCTGATAATTGGCAAGAAAGTCTACTATATTCAAAGCATTGGCTATACCAATTGAAGAGCATTAGTGCAGATAAAGATCCCTCAAATGTCCTAAGAACTGCTCTGATTTATGTCTCTGAGCCAAGCAGGATTAGAGTGTGTCACTGATTTGCTTTCCCTGCAAGGCTCTACCTGTGAATGTGATCACCCTGTTTTAACCTTTCTCCAACACTCAGGTCCCACCCCAAATTTTCCATTGTCTTAGCAAAAACAACTTGAAATTTCTTTTATTTTTTTTTCTTTTTAGTACCAGGTATTAAGCCCAGGGGTGCTTAACCACTGAGCCACATCCCCAGCCCTCTTTATTTTTTAATTTTGAGATAGGATCTTGCTGAGTTGCCTAGGGCCTTGCTAAATTGCTGAGATTGACTCTGATCCTCTTGCCTTTGCCTTCTGAGTCACCAGGATTAAAGGCATGTGCCACCACTTCCAGTATCTGAAATTTCTTTATGGTAAGTGTTTTTGAGGAATTTATTCTATTTCTCTATTGTATGAACCCCTTTCTATTTATGTTCTTCATGGAACCTGTATTACTAAAAGCATTCTCTGTCCTAGTGTAAGTTTAGTCATTATATTTTATTATCATTTATATACTGTACTTAGCAGGACCCAAAATGCACAAAGACCAAGGCCAGACTTATAGCACCCATTAGCATTAATACTAACATTGGGCAAATACGAAAGTCAGTCAATGAATGTCAGTAAGCTATAAAATACATGTTACTGAAACAGTTCTCTCCATCACCTTTTATAGACAGAAGCTGGCCACTGGAAGATGTATAGGTCTAATAAATCAATGGGAAGAAATTCCAAAATGGATAAATCAATACTCAAGCAGCCAGAGAATCCTACAGGTATATGACAATGACCCACTGAGGCCTTTAAACCTCAGCCAGCAGGTTTAGCCAAGATAATCTATAATGACAGATGAACTGAAATGATACATACGTCTGTGGAAGGAGTTTGTGTTGTTTGCACTTTCTCCATCACCTTTCCCATAATGGCAGAATAAACAGGGTTCTTTAGAACAGTTCTGTAAGGGATTCCAGTTGTAAATCCATACACCTGGAGAGGATCGCTAAGGAAATAGGTCATTTGCATAAATAGTTTCAGGTGTGACTAGTCTACGAAATTGGAGTGCTTACCATTTGCATTTTGCAGATGTGCAATCATGCAGTGATTGGTGGAAGTGCATATTAATCCCTCCCTCTGGAATATAATATGTCCACATATTTTTAAATACTAATAGCCTTTCACTGGCTATTATACTTTGGAGAAGCTAATCTTAGAAAGTAATATGATGTGGATAAAGATGTTCATTTCATTGTTATTTATAATAAAAAATAAAAACAACCTCCTAAACACCCTTTGCTTAGGAGAGTGCTTCAATTATATGTTCATAAAACATTAATATGCCTAAATAAATGTTGCTAAGTAAATTTGATGATGTAAGAAAATGCTTAGAATCTAACAACAGACTTAAAAATAGGCTACAATATTTATGTTCATAATATAATCATAATTATCTTTTAAATGATAAAAATATAAAAGATGTACCAATTAAAGTTATCTCTAGATTGTCTTCCTTCATATTTTTTCAAGTATTCAAGAAATCTAAACTATTTTTAATCAGAAAACCCCTTATTTTAGAAAGTTCTTTTCCATTTGTATCTTAATTTCTCTTCAGAGAATCTATCTTAAAGAGAGAATTCAAAACAAAAAAAAATCATTGACAATAATTATTAATCACTTTATTTGATAATGTGAAAACAGAAACATATAGATGTTTAAAATTAAATTGAATAAGACAGTAAGTTGATTAAAAGAATTACAATATAACCATATGCTAAAAATTAGGAAGCTGAGAAGGGGTTGTTGCTCAATGGGAGAGTACTTGCTTATATGCACAAGTCCCTGAGTTTGGTCCTTAGAATCCCTGCAAACCCCCCACCCCAATTTTATATATATGTAAACATACACACACACACTTATACTGCATATGTATCATATATATTAGGAGAAAGCTATTACACAATTTTGTGAATTTTAAACAATATGAATGTATGTATTAATGTTAAGAAAAATATTGTATATTATTGTGTATGTGGTATTAATATTCATACTGTAGTGACAAATGCCTTAAATGCTATGTGGTTTAGTCTTCGGGTAGAATTATCAATGTACATTTCTTCCTTCCTTGTTTTTTCCCAGCACTGAGAATTGAACCCAGGGCCTTGCACATGGTAGGTAACCTGCCACTGAGCTGCTCCCCCAAAACCCCATTTGTTTTTGTTATTTTTTTCTTTATTTTTATATTCTAAGCTTTTATGTTATTATTTCTTTATTTTATATTCTATTCCAAGTTTGTTTAACATTTGTGACTGGATGTTAATAAATGAATTCTATTGTATCATTTTGAAGTCATTTTGGGGGTCTTGGTCCACTATTAGGCCCTGCCTTTCTTGCATAAATCAGACCCATGATGTAGTTAGCAAGCCTTATGCTTCATTAACATGTTACAAAAACTTAAAGATGACTCTAATGCATTCTGAGTGTAGAATACTTCTAGACTTAAAATCTCACTCAGTCCAGTTTTTTTTATGTTGCCTTGCCTCCTTTTTGTTTTATACTTTTAGTGATTTGCCGTCTCAGTTTTCTTGGAAATAACTCTTTTTTTTTTTTTTTTTTTTGTACTGGCATTAAAAAAATTTTTTTTTAGTTGTTGATGGACCTTTATTTTATTGATCGATTGAGTTATATGTGGTCTGAGAATTGAACCCAGTGCCTCACACATGCTAAGCAAGTACTCTACCACTGAGCCACACCCCCAGCCTTAATCAGCCTTCATAATAATTAAGTTATAGTTACAATAGCAAGTACAACTTGCATAACAGAGATCTGGGAACAGACCTAACTGACTCTTTATAAGCATACAACTCAGATTAGGGTGATCAGAAATGCTCACGCATATTAAAGAGTAGACTACTTATTTAACATGATCAGGCATAGAGAGCAATAACATATTTAAAAGCGACAGAGCACTAATTTGGTCTCTGAAGTGGAGAACTCATTGAATAGACCTTGGAAGATGCTAGGGATGTAAAGGTGGATAAAATTCACGCACTGTGTATGTAGAATGAACAGTAGACACCTCGGCCAGGCTGATGTCCCCTAGTTCACTCACTCCTACATTGAGACGCTGGTACTTGAACCTCCTCTGAGAATATTTTAAACCTAAGAATAAAGTTAGAAATACATGACCTCATTAGACATTAAGGAAAGCAAATTAAAACCCAGAGAGATACCACCACATACCTACCAAGATAGCTACAATTTAAAAATCTGACAGTTTATCAAGAGCTGGTGAGGATGTGTGACTATGGAAATTATCATATACTGCTGGTAAAATAAAAAATGGGACAGCTACTTTGGAAAACTGGTCATTTTATATCAAATTAGACAATATACTTGCTATATGTATGACTCAGCAATTCCACTCCTAGATATTTTACCAAGAAAAATCAGACTGTAACTCTACGTGAAAACTTGTATCTGAATACTTGTAGTGTATTTATAGAAACCCAAAGTCAACGTAGTTGTTGATCAACTGGTTAGTGGGAAAACAAAATGTGGTAAACCCATAGGTAGAATACTATTCTGTGTAAAAAAGGGAAGAACTACTAATATATGAATCGTAAATAAATTAAATGAAGGAGGCCAGAGTCAAGCTACATATAGTAAGAATTGATTTGTATGATAGTCTGGAAAAGGCAAAACCAATAATAGAAATCAGATCAGTGGTTATCGGGCCCTTGAATAGGAGATGGGAGGGAGCAAGTGGGAAGGAGAGGGAGAGAGAGAGAATGAATCTGCTTCAGCTTCATCTATGAATAAAGTGTTATTTAGCCTGATTCTGCATTCCCTTCAAAATTTTAAATGAGTCACAAAGCAGGGTAAGGACACTAGTTTTCTAACCCCGCAGTCTCAAAGCCAAACCTAGTATGATATACTTTTAGTCTCTTCCTTAAAGAAGTTAATAAGTCCAGATATTAGTGAATAAATAAAAAGGTTGTGAATTTCTGTGGTTCTTTGGAAAGTTGGGTCCAATCAGTCAAATATTGACTAAATAAAGTCAAAAAGTTAGAGTTACTACTAGTCTGCTAGAAAATTTCATGATTACTCAAGAAATTTAATTTTGCCAGATGAATTTTAGACATACATTTTTATATTAGACAAATAGTTAATACTAACATTTTAACTTTTAAAATGAAAAATGTGATTATTAAAGTAATCTTGAGCATATTTTCATTATTAAAAATTCTGAGACATAGGAATTGGTTCTCTTAACTTCACTCTATCAACCTAATCCTGTTTCCATAGCCCACCACTGTGGACTGGTTATGGTGTAGCATTGTAATTAGCCCTACACATTTGCAAACCCATGTTTGTATGAATGTGTTGTTATATATTGTACATGTGCACTTTTAATTTCATTTTACATAAAATGTATGTGTACAAACACACGTGTAATTCTGGGTTTTTAAAAATTTCTTTTAACAGCAGTAGTATCAAACTGGATACATTGTTACCCTATACACTTAACTGTTAACAATGTATCATGGATGTATTTCATTCTTTTCAATTAGTATTTTTTAACATATAATGTGCACAATACTATACTTTTTATTTGTGATTATTTTTATTTGAAAACGCAAGAATATAAGCAAAATTCAAACAATATAGTATATGATGGAAAGTAAAACTTCTTATTCTGGACCCCAAATTGCCTTGTACTCTGTCACACCAATTTCTTGGGGAGAATTTTAAAGGCACTTTGTGATAGATAATCAAATACATACACACATTTGTTCATAAAATATACATGTATATAATATGCTTTATACATGGTGGTGTACATGTACTGTGGTATACTTCCCTTTGTGTTAAATTATTTCTGGATATTTCTTTATAGGTTTATCAAAAAGATTATATACACACATATGTACAATGCAAACTTGTTGTTGATTGGAAGTACATGTAACACCCTTCCTAACTTTTCTTCTTTTAGTAACAATGTGTCTTGTAAATTCCATATTACTATCCACAGTTACACCTCATACTTTCATACAAGTGTCTATTTTCGTATGGATATAACAAAATTTATCCTACAATCTCCCAATTAAAGAGCAAATATGATGGTCCATGTTTTCTATAACAAGTAACATTTCAATGAATTTTTTTGGAATTACAATGTTGTATGTGTTAGCAAAAATTTCAAAAGGGAGATACTTCATGTGCACATTCTTTTACTGACATTTAGTTATTTCCAATATCTCATGGTTATAAATAGTGCTAAAATAGATGTCCTTGCACATAGTTCCTGATGTCATGTACAAGTATTGTTCTAGGGCAAATATCAAGAAATTGGAATTGTTGAATGTTTATTAAAATTTAATTTTAATGGATATGGTTAATTTGCCCTTCAAAAAAGCTCTGCTGCTTTCATTAGCTGGGAATGAGTAAACTTTATCTATATATATGCTGTCAGACAACTTTCTGACAATTTAATAAGTAGAAAAAATGGTGTTTGGTGATTCTTTTAATTTCCCTGACTCCTAATGAAGTTGGGCATAGTTCCATATGGACATGTTATTTTTAATTTACTTTTCTGTGGGTTGCTTGTTTTGCTTTTCCTTTGACTATGTTTTAGTGAGCTTGTTTTTTGTTTCTTCATAGAAGTTCTCTGTATATTTGGAATATTATTACTCTTTGTTATGTACTCATTGCAAATGTTTTCCATCTTATTACATGTTTTTCACAGTTTTTACATGGCTATGTATTATTTAAGAATGCATTTCATAATTCCCCTTCTATATTAACTTCTAACACTTTTGTTCATAACTTTAAGCTCCCTAATTTATCCATAACTTATTTTTGTGAATTGTGTAAATGAGTGATCTTTTTTATTTAGTTTTTTAAAATGTTTTGTTTTAATTGTAGGTGTACACAATACCTTTATTTTATTTTTATATGGTACTGAGGATCAAACCCAGGGCTTCATGCATGCTAGGCACGCACTCTACCACTAAGCCACAACCCCAGCCCAATCTTTTTATTTTTAAACTAGCTAGTAAATCTTCCAACAAATTTTGTTGCTACATTCTTTATATATTGACTTAAAATTCTATATTATCATAGAAGAAATTTCCACATATACATAATTTATTTTTCTGGATATTCTCTACTCTTATTGATCTGTCTTTTCCTGAAGCAATATCATGGTGTTTTCATTACTAAGCTCTTTAAAAATAAGCTCTGAAATATGGTAGGTGAAGATATTGACCTTATTTCCAAAGTGTTCTATTTTAAAAAAGATTTTTGACTTTTTCTTCCTTTCAGGTGAATTTCAGAATTAAATTATGAAATTTCATTTTACAAACCCTATTGGTCTATTTATTGAGGTTGCCTTGAATGTCATCAGCATTGACATAGCAAGTTATTCTCGGCAGTATTATTTTTAAGAGTTCAGGTAAAGAATTTCCCTACTAGTTGAAGAAAATATATATAATCAGATTTATTTGGATTCTTCAATTTTTGCACTTTGTCTTTCAACATAGTTCTAGATGCTGCTCACTTATAATATCCAACAAATAGGAATCCATTAGCAACAGGTCTAGGAAAACAGTCACTGCTTAAGAAAGAGTGCCAAATCAGGTAAAAAACCAACCTACTTTTCCTTGTTACCCATTGATTAACATAATATCTGTACTATCACTTTGCAGAGAGTTAACTTTTAAAATACATTACCATCCTCCTCCTGGAAAAACATATTAATCTAGATGACTTATTTTAGGATTTCGTGATACTTCAATATTAGTTGGACTGATGATTCACTTTGTCCTACTTAAAAAGAAAGGTTTACTTAGCAAATTAATAGTACAAATAGGCAGTGAGCATGTTTAAACCACTTTGAACACTATTTTTAAAGGCTTTAGCAAATTAATTTTATGCAAATGGTATTGCTAATGCTAGTGCAGCTAATCTGTTCATTAAAGCCAGAGGGAGCAAACTTTATTTTGGCAATTAGTTGAAGTTACTATATGTATTAAAAAGCACTAAGCTGCATTTCTTTTAAAGTGTACTATAAATTTAGACTCTTCACTAATTCAGACTTTCCTCCATTACATAGTATGAAATCATGAGCTTTTTGCTTGGTGGATATGGAAAGGTGTACTGCTGGAAAATTACTACAATAAAGTATCCCAGGTTCTTTGACTTCCTGGCAACCAAACCTGTTCAGCTCATACCAGTAACAAAAGATAAAAGCAGCTCTCCTGCATGAGGAAGTTTGGCTGCCCCTCTGACCAAGGAAGGCAGGGAGACTGCCTGGTCCATCTTTCAAAAGCAGAGGAGAATTGTCTTTACTTAATAGGACAATGATGTGCCCTGATCTATTATTAAATGTCAGGCTACTGTTGCATTCAGATTCTTTCCCTGTTCCAGAAACACCATGTTGTCTGATAGCGTTTGGAAGGAGAGACATAGCAGGTTGCAACTATCGATATGACCTTTCAGGTTATCTACAGAACACTGAGTGCATTTAAAGGGATAAAGTTGACATTTGTGGTTATGATCATTCATATTCTCGTCATCTGTCCATTGATCTAAGACACTGGTCACATCAATGTCTAGAAACCCAGTGACAAATATGACACCTGACTGATAGGCAAAAGCTCAAGTGAATTTTGCCATTTATTATTATAATTATTGTTGAGTCAATTTTTTTCCCCAATTATGGGGCAATAGAGTAGTGAACTGTCAAAAGAAAAGATATGGCTGCCTAATGTCACAGCAAGCTATAGGAAATATTTTGATGTCTGTAGACAAAGGTGTCTTTCAGCTCCCATATCTTCCTTCTTTGCCATTTCCTCAATAAAATAATTTTAAAATAATGAAAACAATCACATGATGGGGGGGGGAGGTCCACATTGCTCCAGATGTTTTATATACTATGTTTCTTTTTTAGTCCAAGATATGTTTGTTATTGCATAACTAATTACCACCAAATATAACAGATGTAAACAAGTATTCCTTATTGACCAGTTAGAAGTCCTGGCGAAGTGTACTGGTGAATGTGGAGAGGTACTACTGCTGGAAAAGTACTACAGTAAAGTATCCCAAGTCCCTTGACTTCTGAACCAGGGTTTCTCAGAAGGTTGCAACCAAGATGTCAGCCCAGGGCTGCTCACAGGGCTGGACTCAAGGTGACTTCAATCTGAAGTCTTCTCAAGGCTCCAATGGTGTGGGATCTGCTCCCAAGCTCACTCCTGGATGTTGGCAGGCCTCAGATCCTTACTGACTGTAAGCTAGCGACATCAGTTCCTTGCCACCTGGACCTCTCCATAGGGTAGCTCACAATTAACAGTTTACTTCCATCAGAATAAGTGAACTAGCAAGACAATGAGAGAGAACACCTGTAAAGGAAACCACAGCTTTGAAACTCAATCTCAAAGGTGAAATCTCATAACTTCTGTGTGAAGTGAGTCACTAGATCCAGCTCACACTCAAGGGGAGAGACTATCCAAAAGTTGAATGAGGGGAGGGATCATTCAGGACCATCTTGGGCTGCATACTCACCTGGGCAAATGGCAGGTATCACATTCCTTATGAGGTTTAGAGAAAAGGCAACTCAGAGTTACCAAGTTACTTGTGTGTGCACACAGCCAATATTCTAGAACAGGGATTGTTTCCTATCATTCTGAGGAGGCTTAGAACACTGCATAACCTGGTCTTTTCAGACCAGGGTATATCACTGACCCCCAGGGAGTCAGAACACAAGGCCTGTGGTCTCACGAAAGGTTACTGTTAACACGAGCCAGCTGCTAAGCCTTATTCCCAGGACCAAAGCACTCAAGTTGTTAAATTCATCATGCAGGGTCTGACATAGTTGATGTTCAGCTTCTGCTTTTATCCCTCACTAGCTCTGTGACTGTGCTCATGTTTCTTGAGGTCTCTGATTCTCATCCCTTCTTTTCAAACTGGAATAGAATGACCTACTAGACAGAAGTCATTTAAGATCAAACCAGATAACTTGTGCAAAGAAACCTAATATATATATAGCAATCCATAAATACAAATGTCAGTTCATCTATTATGAAGTGATACATCATATGATGTGATACATAAATGCATATGAGTAGGAAGATACAGACGTAGATATAGACCTAATGTATAATTGGTGCTCAATTAATTTTTTTTCTCTTTCCATACCCCACCCAATTGTGGAAATTTGACAGACAGAAATGTATTTTCTTTAAACAAAGGAGTTCTTTTGAGTTAAAAAAAAATAGGTAGTTATCATTGACTATGTGTAAGGTCAAACCTTTAAAGGTACCCCATTCTCATTGGTAAGAGTTTTAAATTTCTTTGTCTGAATCCTTCTTTCATAGTCAGACATGTACTGTGGCATCAGGCAAGAAGAATGGGAGACAGTGCTAGGGTCCACGGGATCATCTATCTGTAAAGGGGCGTTGCCTGTGGATAAGAAAGTGCTTTGGATGGGAAATTAATCTTAGCTCTAGTTTTTGTGAGTGTGTGTGGGTGTGTGTGGTTTTTTTTGGTCTTCCTCCCCCATGTGTATCTCTGAATTGAATAGCAGGCTTGACTACTACTGTAGCTGAAAGACAGGAACACAGGTTCTACCCTACCTTACACTCTTCCTCATATCCACACCAGACTACCATTATCCTGGATTCGAATCTTTTCACCCTTACTGAGCCCATGAAATTCCTGTATTTATGGTGCACTTTTGCTGTCTCCAATGTCACAAACCATTCCAAAATTCAAACTCACAAAACACCAAAAGGTACAGAAGTGAATGGCTGTTGAGGGCAACCCTGGAATCTCCCTCCTGCCCCCATATATACCTTTCATAAGCAAAGGCATATCTTGGAGATATTTTGATGCAGAAAAATCTCAATCAAACTTTTGATAAAAAAAAAAAAAGTCTTCTGCAGCTTATCTAAAAATGAGAATGTTGTTGTTGGATGGTTTCACACACTGAAGTGTTAAGAGATTAGGCTGCAATGTATCCTTGGGTAGCTTAGGATCATTGATTTTTTTTTTTTTTTCTTAAGCTGATTTTTCAAGAAAAGTGGTGGTTGACCTCATGGCCCACACAGACTTATGGACAAAAGAAACCTTGTGCATTTTTAAATGGAACGTGAGTTCTAAATCACGGGTTCTTCAAGCTGCCATGGATATGACATTAATTGGGTTAAATAAATTGATATTTTTAAAGCAACTAGTATGTGAAAAGCATTGGGCTAAATATTTTATCTCTAGTATTTCATACTTACATCAAACTTAGAAAGTATTGTTATTGCCATTCTTTCTTTAGATTCAGTGGATAAACTTAAGGAGATTAAATGATTTGCCCAAGGGTATATAGCTAGTATTTCTCAGAACCAAGATTAGAACTTATTATTCTCACTCCAAGTAAAAATCTCTTTCTATTGTATATCAAACACTGATTGGTATGTGTGACCATATTTTTAACAAGTTTGTCATTAATTACATAGGATAAATATATTTCTGGTGACATTGATTCTTCATTCATATTCTAAGGAAGTACTTTTAAAGGTCTTAGTGGTTTTCAGAGGAGCAATAGGAACTTCTATTTTAAATTTCAAATACTCTGTGCCAATTTCCTTATCCAAATTGCCTGCCATTAGAATCACAAGATTAGCATCTAAGGATGAGGTGTTCTCTAGAATTGAAACTGGTCATGGCTGGAGAAAAGAAAACATAGTCAACTCTTGACTAACTAAGATAAACAGGGGACAGGAATTATGTGCATAACTCAGGACTGTAGTGAATCCTAATTTTGTATTTTAGCTAGTCATTTCAAGTTTCTTTTTTTTTCAAATCAATCTAATTGTTTCTGTTTCACTAAGAAACAAAATTAAATATTGTAATGTTGGAGTAAGTTCATCTATGGGAAGTGATATTCCCCAAATGGAGAGCTGAAGTTAATTTCTCTGTCACATAAAAATAGTCTGGAAATGGTCAGCCCAGGAATGTGGTGATGACTTCAACCCACCAGGACCCAACCTTCTTTTAGATGTGGCATTGCAGTGTCCCCAGGGTGTAGCCTTTATGCTCCCGTTCAAGATGGCTGAGTGCAATAACCAGCACATATTCATTTCAAGTCACAGGGTGGAAGAAAGTTTGAATTCGACTTTATTGTCCCTTGAAAGAAGCTTCAGGAAGCTGGGAAAAGTAGTGGGGCTTTTTGTTGCTGTTGTTGTTGTTTGTTTGCTTGCTTGTTTGTTTTTTATACTGGGGGTTGACCCCAGGGGTGCTTAACCACTAAGCCACATCCCCAGCTCTTTTTATTTTTTTATTTAGAAACAGGGTCTGCTGAGTTGCTGAGGCTGATTTTGAACTTGAGAGCCTCCTGCCTCAGCTGCATGAGCCTATCACTAAAAATAACAATTTAATTAATTTGAGAAAGAAGTTGCAAATTAAGAGTTGAGAAACAAGTTGGTAGTGAGGAATATCTACCTCAGATATGTGCCACTTTTAACTTTTAGGGGTATTGGCTGATGTAGTCAATAAATTGGCAATCAGAGGGAGTTTCAAAGACAATATATGTATCCATTCCTGTGTAAACAAAGCTTTTGTTTTGTTTTGTTTGTAACTTTTGTTATAAGCTTTACACAGTTAATAACTGTTTCTTTTATCAAGCATGGCATAACATTTAAAAAAAATAAAAACTATAGTATATGACTTGACCTATGACCCTGTACACTTAACTAAGACAATTACAGGATGTTTATAAATGAGATGGATCAATAATGAAAAAAGGTTAAAGTACTTGGTCCTTTATGCTTTATAAATTGTGCTGTAACTGCTTGTGATAGTCAGCTTCCTGTTACTGTAACAGACCACCTGAGATAATCAACTTAGAAAAGAAAAGTATTTTTGGCTCACAGTTTGGGGGGCTTCAGTCCAAGGCTGGTGGTTCCATTGCTTTTAGGCCTGTGGTGAGGTTGCACATTATGGTAGAAGCATGTGGTGGAGGAAATTGCTCATCTCATGTTGATAGGGAAGCAAAAAGAAAGAAAGAGGAGGGACTTGGGTCCCAATGAGCCCTTCAAGTGCATGCCTCTAATGGCCTAACTTCCTCCAACTAGGCCTCACCTTCTAAAGGTTCTTGAACTTCCCAATAGCAACACAGGCTGTGACCAGGCTTCTAACACATGACCTTTGCAAAGACATTAAGATCCAAATTATAGCACTGCTACAAGCAGGGCTTCTTACCACTTTGAGGTCTCCCAGATCATGATCTATACTTTCTCTTCTTGTATGACAATAAACTTGAAGATATTTTTCCAAATTGACCTGGCTTTATATATATATATATATATATATATATATATATTTTTTTTTTTTTTTTTTTTTTTGGTACTGGGGATTGAACCCAGGGGCACTCCACCACTGTGCCGCATCCCCAGCCCTATTTTGTATTTTATTTAGAGACAGGGTCAAGACTGAGTTGCTTAGGGCCTTGCTAAGTTGCTGAGGCTGACTTTGAACTCGCGATCCTCCTGCCTCAGCCTCCCAAGTGCTGGGATTACAGGCGTGCGCCACCGCGCCCAGCTGGTTTTATATTTTGACAGAACCTATTCAATCTTTAATATATCTCTTGGTACAATGAAAAATGTATTACCCACTATATAAATTAGTACTTCATTTGTCCAAAATTGATCTCCATCAAACACCAAGGGCTGCTTCCTTGACTATCTAGTATTCCAGGCTGTGATGAATAAGGTTTGACTCATTCTTTTTATTTTGTGAGGAAAAAGTCATATCAGGCTGATATTCTATCTGTTCTTCATTATTCGTGGCATTCACTCTGCAAAAGGAAAGGACACCAGTCTCTATTATTTTTTTTAAAATGCTCTCATGCCACCCCCACTAATCCCTTTTGGTTTCCTCAGAAGTGTTTCTTTCCTGCCCCTTTCTAAATTTTTTTTTTTTTCGCTGAGTGTGCCTGACTACCACAGGAACTGGTGGTAACAGCATAACCAGTTGAACACAAACATTTAAGATGTAACACTTACTAATTTTTCTTTCCTTGGCTCAGTGGTTACCATGTGACATCTTATCTCTCTGGGTTTCAGTTAACTCCATTGTAAAATGTATCTGCTGGGGCTGGACAGTTTCTAAGATATCTTGCAGCACAGGAAAGCCAATGGTCCTGTGACTCTACTAGCATCTGATCTGATAAAAAGGTTTTGGGAAGTTCCATTCATCTAACCACACAGGAGTGAATAGATATGCCTATTCCTAAAAATGACACAAAAGCTTCACTTGCCTTCTGCTAACTGCTAATGGCAACCAGATAGTCTACTCACCATGTGGCCCTAAAGATACTACATTCTTTATGTTGCTCAAGAGTGAAAAGAATCACTTGATGATTGGACTTAGATATTCCCAATTAGCTAAACCAGGGAGTTATAATGGCATGGATAAATAGAGATTACAATTAATTCAAAATCACTCAGATTTGGTTTTGGCACTATTGTACATTCTATGTAGCACTGATTTCTGCATAATGATATATTCTTCTACCTAAAAAAATGAAACTTCTATATTTTCTAATGATTCACATTGTATCACATTGTTCCATAGCACAAGTCGGAGGAAACGAGCCAAAGAATAATGGTGGGTACTCCACAAGCAGATAACCAAAAGCATAATTTTTATCAAAAAGTAGTCTTTTATCAAAAAGAACTTAAAAGCAGTTTACAAAAATAGGTACTGCACCATTTAATTGAGAATTTATCATATTCCGTTAAATCAAAATATCATGCTGGGGCAATTTAAACATTCAATTAAATTCATTTGTCTTTGGGAAGTTTGCAACTCAATGAGATGGACTCTTAGTATGTGCAAAACTTTTACAAATAAGGATAATAATAGGTCCCCTGCTGTATCAATAAATCACTACCATTCCTATGTGAGAGACTGACAGCAGCTGTCAGAACACAGTTTCTTTGAAATGTTTTATAAATACCATCTAAAGAGCCAGATTGTTCTTTAACAGCCTTGTTATCCTAATGAAATCACTCTGCTTCCTAATCTTTGCTCCAGACACCACCAAGGTTGGGCAAAGGAAGCCCCATCTCCCCAAATGACTCTAAACACCAAGTTTGGATGACAGATTAATGATTGGATCTGCCTCCCCATTAATTTATTTGCAGGAGACACCTGTGCCAATAACCTCGTTAGGGTTTGGAGCTTGTCCCTAGAAAGGCATGCCTTCCCTCTCACTGAATCTGCTCCCCATAATTCTTAATTACTTTCTATTGCCTGGTGGGGAAAAGGCACATGACATGGAAAATTTTATAGGATCTAATCATTAACCAACTCTGTTCTTGAGTGGAGTTAGAGTATCAGAGAAAATGGTCTGTCTCAATCCCCCCAGCTACTTTCAAAATCACTGGCCAAAGGAATTTTCCACATGCATTTTCTGCTTGAGAGCCAGTCCCTCAAAGATAAGAGTGAATACTTTCGCAGCACTTGAGACAGGTCCTGCTCTAAACCCTTCATACAAAATCATTTAATCTCTCTGTAGCCCCATGAGGGACATAATTGTTGTTATTCTCGTTTTACAGATGACATTGAGGCACAGAAAAGAGTCACTTGCCCAGGTAGTAGAGCCAGGAATCAAAGCAGGTTGTCTGACTGCAGAGTTCTTGCTCTTACACCATGATCTTCCTCTGGAAGAGAGAATTTATGAAAGAGAAAAACTACTTTTGTTCTTAGCCTTCTTTGTTTTTGGTAATTTATCAAAACTACAGTGGAAGACAAGGGGCTCTGAGATATGCCTTCACAATCACAACCAAAATGCTCAGCAGTGGAAAACAAGATTCTAATTGCATTCTAGCAGGAGAAACTCTGTTCATGTAGTTAGCTCTTCTTTCTAGTCTTGTGTGTCTCAACCTTGGCTATATGTTGGAATCACCTGAAAAGCTTTAATGGACCCTGATGCCCAGGAACTCACTTGCCTGCAAGTTTCTCTCTTTTTTCCTTTCTTCCTTTCTCTCTACCAGTCTTCTCTCTCTCTCTTTCTCTCTCTCTCTCTCTTTCTTTCTCTCTTCCCACATTCACATATTCTGACTCCTTTCTCACCTCTTTTTGCCACTTTCTCTCATCTCTCTCTTCCATATGTGTTTCTATCATGACCTGATAACAGGAAATGATAATGTTACCAAAAAAAAAAAAAAAAAAGAAAGAAACAAGAATGGGGGTGTTAGAATAAGGGTGTTATTTTGAAGAGTGTGTTATCTATGAGAAGGTAACATACAAGCATAAATTTGGGGGCTCTGGGCTATAGTTCAGTGGTTGGACACTTGCCTAGCATGTGCAAGGCCCTAGATTAGGGAGTTAAACCCAAGACCTGGAAGAGTGTTTCAGGCATGAGGAACCACAGTGCAAAGGTCCTCAGATGAGATCATACTTTCTTAGTTTAAATAATAGGAATGAGCTTGGGGAAGCAGGAGAGTAATTAAGTGAGGTGGATTCTGGGAGGGGATGAGATTGAAAAGCAGGCCCAGCACCAGATGGTGTGAGGCCTTGCAGGTTCTGGTGAGAAGTCCAGATTTTACTGGATGTATAGAAAAGCCATCAGAGTTTATCAAGTGGGACAGTGATATGACCTTGCATATATTTTAAAAAACTCACTCTGGTCAAGTGTAGAAAAATGAACTAGAAGGAACAAGTGTGCAAGATGGGGAACTAGTTAGGATGTGCAATTGTTCATGAGAGCAGATTGTTGATGTGAGCTGTGGGTGAGCATTGCAGGATGGAGAAGGGATATGAAACTTGTAGATAGACAGAACATGGAGTAAGAGGAAAAATGAGGGATCCAAGATGACTCCTAGGTTTTATGCTTGCCAAACTGGCCAATTCTGGCCAATTTTATGCTTGCCAAATCTGGCTATTTGCAGAGGTTAAGGAAACAAAAAGAATGGTGAGTAGGAGGATAATGGAGTGGGAACAGGGACCCAGATTTTTGTCATTTAGACATCCAAGTGGGACTATTAGGTGTGAAAGAAGTGAAGCATGGAGGTATAAACCCAGGACCCATATGGGTACAAACAGGTGATTTTCCACTTACCTATTTTGCTAATATATATTTCTAGGTGCTTTAATAAAACTTAAATGTGACTTAAAGAATATTATGAATCATTTTCAGGCACCTCAATCCTCCCTCCTTGTCCTGTCCCTACCTTAAAGTAGTATTTCTTTTCCATTCAACTTCCAACCCATTTTTTTTTCCATTTGATCTTCAAATTCTTTTTCTTATCTCCTCTTATCTGTACTAGACCATTCCTACTCCTTACAAGCCAAATAATTTCAGAAGGAGATTTTCTGTTACAAAGACGCTGAAATCCTTCAGTGTGAGCTGAGCTATGAATGCCCAGGGATGGGGGTAGTATGGCACTAATAACTGCCTCTAACCTCTGGGATCCAGGTTCCGATATAGCATTTGATTAAAGGACCTCTAAATCATCCTGATTATCTTTGCCCTTATTATAAAGTGAGTGCCACTCTAATTTGTGTCGAGATACTTTAAGAAGTTTTTTATCATACATATAACTGCCTTCCCATGAAACTCTCGTTAGAATTGTTTTCTTATTTCTTCTACATTTCAGTTGGATATGTACAAATGGCCTAATGAGAAATAGATTTGGTAATCACTTCTTTTATCATAACATCTGCAGGTAGAAGTTTATCTGTTTGCCTAAACGTTTTGAGTCTATCTCTGCATCTCTATGTCACTACTCACTACTTCCTGCTCCTCCCTCTCCTTCTCCTTTTTTTTTGCATTAAGTATATTGTTATTATATATTTTATCCCTGAAAAAAAACAGAAACTGCTAGGTATGGTGGCACATACACATGTCATTCAGGTGACACAGGAGGCTGAGGCAGGAAGATTGCCCAATTCGAGAACAGTGTCAGCAACTTAGTGAAGCCCTAAGCAACCTAGCTAGACTCTGTCTCAATATAAAGAACAAAAAGGGCCAGGGATGGAGGTCAGTGGTAAAGTGCCCCTGGGTTCAATCCTTAATACAGTAGGGGGGAGAGAGAGAGAGAGAGAGAGAGAGAGAGAGAGAGAGAGAGAAAGAAATAGCAAAAAACAGAAACTGAGAACTATCCACAATTGAAGTTCATTTCCAGACTACTTGTTTTCATATTTGACACAAACACTGAAAAGAAGCAAATTGTTATGGTTTAGATATTAGATATCTCCCAAAAGCTCATGTCTAAGATAGTGCAAGAAGGTTTCCTGGTGAAATGATTGGGTTATTGAGAGCCTTAATCCAAACAGTAAATTAATCCCCTGATAGAGATTAACTGAGTGGTGACTGTAGACAGGTAAGATGTGGCTGGAGGAGGTGGGTCACTGGGAGTATCTTTACAGTACAAGTTTTGTGAGCAGACCTTAGTCTCTCTGCTTCCTTGTATATAAGCTGCTTCCCTCCACTACACTGTTCCAACATGATTTTTTTTTTTTAGTTGTAGATAGACACAATACCTTTGTTTTCTTTCTTATTTTTGTGTGGTGCTGAGGAGCAAACCCAGGGCCTCACATGTATTAGGCAAGCACTCAACCACTGAGCTACAACCCCAGCCCCTTCCACCATGAGGTTCAGCTTCATCATGAGCCCTGAGGAATGGAGCTGGCCTTCTATGGATTGAGACCTCTGAAACTGTGAACCACAAAATCAACTTATCCTCCTTTAAAATTGTTCTTAAAGACAAATATATTAATGATAGTTGGAAATTCAAAACAATGTTAACTGAAATTAAATATTAGATACAAAATTTGTGAGATTCAAATTTTAAGATTCTTTGTAAGATTGAAAGATTAGTAAGTAGATGAATGCAACAAATGGGTGGTGGAAATTAATTGTTTCAAGCTCTAAATGAGCTAATAGATTTATAAAGCAGCTAACTAGCTCTAAGACATAAGCTTCCTTAATGATATTACAGTGTATTGATCAAAGGAAGTTGGTATCTGTCGGGCCAAATCACATCTAGATTTTCTATGCACATTGGCACCACAAACTTGACAAATAGAAAACATTTAATGAAACATGAGGATAGTAGTGAAAAACACAGGAAATCATATCATGAGTTGAAGAACCAAGTGGAGATCTTCAGTCCATGGGAGAGGTAATAATAGGAGGGGGATTATGTTAGCTTTCCATTACTGTAACAAATGTCTGAGTACATAAACTAACAAGAGAAAAGGTTTATTTTTGGTTCTCAGTTTTGGAGGTTGCAGTCCATGACTGGTTGGTTTGTTGCTTTGGGCCTAATGTCTACATCATGGCGAAGTGTGTGATAGAGCACAGCCACTCACCTCATGACTGGAAAGCAGGAGAAGAAGAGGAAGAGATTCAGGTCCCACAATTGCCTTCAAGGCCACGTCCTCAACGACCTAAGACGCTGATGAAGTTCTACCTCTTAAAGGTCCCATCACCTCCCAGCAGCACCACACTTGGGACATGCTCTTAACACATGGGCTTTGATAACAGTCCAAATCCAAACGATATCACCAGATCCAAACTGTAACAGGGAGATTGGAGAAGTTAAAACATAAGAGTTGTCCTTAAATATTTAAAAGAGGATTGAATAAAAGAGGTATTCATCTCTGTTTAATGCAATTGTAGAGAACAAAACTAGAAATGATAACAAGAAGATACACTATGACACTGGTCCTTCATCCTAGCTGCCCCTCAGAATCATCTGTGGAATTTTTAAAATTAATATTCCTGGGTCTCATCCCTATTGATTCTGATTCAGTGGGTCTTAAGTGGAGGCTGGTACTCTGTAGTTTTAAAAATGGTTTGTGGAACATGGTGCAGAATTTAATTTGAGAACACCTCTAATGCCAGGTGCATGGCGCACGCCTGTAATCCCAGCACTTGGGAGGCTGAAGCAGGAGGATCGCAAGTTCAAAGCCAGCCTCAGCAACTTAGCGAGGCCCTAAGCAACTCAGTGAGACCCTGTCTCTAAATAAAACACAAAATAGGGCTGGGGATGTGGCTCAGTGGTGGAGTGCCCCTGGGTTCTATCCCCAGTACTCCCCACCAAAAAAAAAAAGAAAAAGAGAACACCTCTAAAGAGACCAATTTCACTTTAATATCAGAATTGAATTTTCTAGCAATTACAACTAGTCCAGAACAGTGACTGAAATCAGTCAGCTCTGTGCAGGAAACAAAAGTCCCTATTTAGCAGTGACTAAATACTGAAGGGAGGATTTATTCTTTCATAGCAAATTGCATTTGGTGACTCTAGAGACTGTCAGACATTTTAAGGGCCTGGCACCTTTACGTGGGTAGGAATGGTATCTGGTTGCCTTTCTCCCTGTGTCTGGGGTATTGCAGATACTCAAATATCTGCTAACCATTCAATTAATAAATGCACATACCCTTCAGCCAGCAAGTAACAGGGACACAGGGCCTGGCATCTGATTTCTAAGATTCATTTCTAACCCATCTTGTGCTCAAGCTTCACTGCCCCACACCCCCACAGCATGTTTCTCCTCTTCACCTTGCATTGGTGCAATGAAAGTTTCAGTTTATAGACTCAATGTCACACAATGTCTAAATTAGCTAAATCATAATACTATGAATGGTAACCTATAGCATAAAAGTAGCTTTTCAAGGGAAGAAATAAAACAAAGAAATATGGACACTTGATGACCTTTTGTAGCAAGACCTATGACCAGCACAACCTTGAATCCCAGGCCTCACAACCATCCTCACCGTCCACCTCCTAGTCCTTTTCAAGCCAGTCCCAGCTTTTAGTTTGTCTCTCCTCTCTCTCTCTCCCTCTCTCTCTGTCTCTCTCTTTTGTTTGAGTTATCAGGATTCCCACAATCTGTTCCCTTCAGAAAATAACCATGTAGGGATTTAAAATTTTTTAGCCTCAAGGTTCTTCAATTATAACAGGAAGAATCTGGAAGTCATAGTACTTAGTACACTTTTCTTCCCTCTCAGAATCAAAAGATGTTCTCACTATCTGTGACACCTACCATCATCGTATTTCCACTTCTGTAATTTTATCAGTGTTCTCTCTCTTTTCCACAAACCCAAATGTCACCCATCTTTCAAGGATCCACTCAGGCTACACTTCATGGAATTTTTTAGGATTACTCCAGAATCTGCTAATCTCACCATCTTTGAACTACGAAGTTTATATTTTACCCCACCATTTCTGGCTTCACTAACTCCTCTCTTGAAATCTTATTTAACAGGGTAAGCCTTAGAGAACAGAGAATATAATATTTTGTGCTATTTTCCAGGTGTTTGACCTGGACTGCAAAATATCATATTTCTGTAGAGAAATTATGCCTGTTGATTTCATGTCAAATTAAGTACACCAATCTGATCATGTTGAAAAAGCATCTGACACAAATTTGTTTGATATATTAACGTTAAGTTCTCAAAATCCAACTTCCTGAAAGCTTAAAAGAGCTTTAAAGAGCTCTGTGTGTTCACATATGTACATGCTTTGGTTATGCCCAGACTATCCCTGCCTTCCAGAGAGTTCCAGCTCCATTCTCACCATAGGCCTCATGCTCACCCAAGGCTTCAGAGGATGATGAAGTTCAACTTCTCAGGGTTGGTTACTTGTTAACAAAATATTCACTCCTTTGACAGAGCTGTCAGATTTTGTCCCCAGACCAAATGAACACGCAAAGGGAATAACTAAAACTTTGGGGGGAGATAGATGGCAGTTTGGATGACTACAAAAACCAAAACCAAAAAGATTTAATCGTGGAATTGAAATGCTTCCTGGAAAAAGAACTTACCAAATTTAAAACATCTGTAGTTCCAGAAAATATACAGAAATAACAGGAGTTCCAGAAGGGTGGAACAGGTAGGATGGAGGAAGCAGAAAACTAAACTCACAACAGAAGGACAGAAAGACTGTCAGTCAACAGAAGTGTTCATGACGGTCTAGGCTGATTAGATTAGTCAGAACAGGTTTAGTGTTTTGTGTAACTTTTGTATAACTCTTTCTAAAAGAAGAGAAATTTCTAAGTCTTTTAAACTGAATAAAACAAGTTATTATTTTTTAAAATGTAGTCAGGGATGGTGGTGACCATGTCTAGTCCCAGGTACTCAGGAGGCTGAAGCAGGAGGATTACTTGAGCCCAGGAGTTCAAGGCCAGCCTGAGAGCAAGAACCTGTTTTGATAATAATAATTGGAAGAATGAATAATATTAAGAATATTCTTCTTCTCCACTAGAACATTGAAAATTAGAAGATTTTGGAATAACAGCTGGAGACCACTACATTATAAAGACTGTGACCCAGTCTTGGGTCCCAAATCAGGTACTGTTTACTTAAAAGAATAAAGAAAAGAAATGGTCGATCTGCAAGGGCACAGTGCACTTTTCCTCCATGTACTCTATCTGAAGAAAGCACTCAAGGACAGACTTCTGTCAAGTAGCGAATGAATCAAATGAGATTGTTTAAAATTTTTTTTAGTTGTAGATGGATGCAATAACTTTTATTTATTTTTATATGGTGCTGAGGATCAAATCTGGTGCCTCACACATGCTAGGCAAGCACACCACCACTGAGCCACAGCCCTATCCCAAATCAATGAGATTTTAAGACAGAAGGTGAAGAAAAGTTAAAACAAGGAATGAACAAGAAACACTGTAGTCCAGACATCAAATCTAGATGAGAATGCAAACTCACAGCCATCTGTGATATAAATGTTAAATAAAGATGGTCAAAATAGGGAATGGTGCTTTATGAGGGAAAGCTCAATAATGATCAAAAATAAAAAGAATTAGATTGAGCAAAACAGGAGTTGGTAAAGCAGGAGGATTGGGAAATAAAAACAAACCACATATTCCATTGATAAGAGGTCGTGTGTGCGTGGCTTGAGTAAGCAAAAACTTTCTGAAATTCTCATTTTATTAGGTTACAGCAGTGGAAGAAAAAGTGCAGGGAACAATAATAGGTATTTTATTTTCATAAAATAATGTTGAAATATATGTTTAGTTGTAACTCTTAGGAATAGAAGATTAACCACAAGTGGAGTTATGAAAAATAAAAATAGAAATTCCAACCTAAAAGTGTTGGAAAGAGGAATAAGTAATGCTTTCATCCAATCAGGGTGGAAAAAAACACACAGGAAAGCAAGAAAAAGTAAAGTAAATAAATATTAAAGAGAAATATGATGGAATAAAATCAAAGGTCTTAGTTGTTACACTAAAGATGAATGGACCGATTTCGCCAAATGAAAGACATCATGTTTAGTTTAAAAGCAAGATTCACTTCTGCTATTTACAATAAACACGTTTCAAAAAGTGATTTTAGTTTTGAATGATAGACTAGATAATGAAATATCTGGCATGTGTTAGAAAAGGAGAAGGAGTAGGGAGAGAACAGGATGGAGGGGTAGAAATAGAAGAAGAAGGAAGGAAAGGAGGAGAAAGAGAAAGAGAAGGAGAGGAAAGCAGAAATTATGTAAAAATCCCTTCAGGCAACACAAAGGGCAGTGGAGTTAAACCCTGAGATTTCAGAGGATTAATATCGTAGACAATTAATTGTCACTCATGTCAGGTCCACACGGTGGGTTCCTGATGAGCAGCAACTCAGGAAAGTTTTCCTTTATCATTTTTATTTTATTGTCCTCAACATAGGACTTCCAAGTCGCTGCACTCATTTGCATCAGAACTAAAGGAGAAAGAGCAAGGAAATAAAACACTGCAAGGTTTCTAACTTTTGTTCTGCATAAATGTGGTAGGTCTGGAAGCTACCTGCCACTTATTGAATGTTTACTATATGTCAGATCTCTTATGTATGTATCTCCATTTTTTCCTCAAATAATCCTGAGAGATAAAAATAATTATCTCCATTTTTGATATAAAAAAGGAAACAGTTAATTAGCAACATAGTCAGTATTCCAATCCAGACTTGCCTAATCTCAGAGTTTAGACCACTTACAAAGCATTATGCTCTATCACTAAGTTTGCAAAAATAAATAGATCATATATCCTTGTCCTTACATGCCTCAAGTTTGTCTACTTATCTGCAGAGGAAACGCTTAAGTAGACATCAGCTCATTTAATCCTCACAGTATCCCCATGAGGTAGAAAAGTCTATTTTTAGAGATGAAGTAATTCAAGCCCAGAGAGAAGTTAAGTTCTTCCCAATACTTCACAGGGTGTAGACAAGGAACAGTCAAAAGAACGTGATTCTTAATCTCAACTGCACATTTTATTTTCCCCGGAACTTCCAAAGTTTATTTTATTTTTATATTTTGGTACTGGGGACTGAACCCAGGGGTGCTCTCTCACTGAGTCACATCTCCAGCCCTATTTTGTGTTTTATTTAGAGACAGGGTCTCATTATGTTGCTTAGTGCCTCATCATCGCTGAGTCTGGCTTTGAACTTGCAATCCTCCTGCCTCAGCCTCTTGAGCCTCTGGGATTAGAGACATGTGCCACCATGCCCCGGTCAAAGTTTATTTTTGATTACACATAAATATAGTCCGTATTGCTGGAGTACAATATGATATTTCAGTATGTGCACACATTATAAAATCATCAGTTCAGGATGATCAACTGCCTAAGACTTCTGTGCTTGGAGATTCCTCATTGTTCTGTGCCTTGAAGGATCCTGTCTGGGATCTGCACCTCCAGAGAAGTCCTAGATTTCTTCCACACTAAAAATAAACAATTAAGCTGTAAGAAGTTTTCAGTGCTGCACTAGACTTAATAAACCATCCTTTCTTCAAGACATAGAAGGAGTTTTTCCTGTCATTAGATTCAATAGAAACATGATTTTTTCCTCTTGTGCAGACAGAAAGAGAGGGTTAAGAGCACTGAGTCACCAAGAAAGATAATGTCCTTTGCTATTCAAGTGTAATTCAAATTTCTCTATCCAGCCTCAAGCATGTGCTCAAAGATAATTGACTCTACCGGAGACTTGTGCTGCCAATTGACATAACTCAGGTCACAGACATCCTACCATTTGCATGGTGTGGCCTAGTTTTATTTTTCTCCCAAGGAAAATAAATATTCTGCAGACACAAGGAAAGGAAATAAGGGATGGAAGCAACTTATACAACATTTCTGAAGATTTCAGTCTATTCCATGCATTATTAGAGTACAGCTGCTTTGCATCCACAAGGGGTTTCCCAGCCCACCCGACCCCATATCTGGCCCAGACACCCCTCCCAAGGTCCGAAGACTGTGTTCATCACCTGGAGTGAAAGCTGACAGGAATGAGCAGAGGCAGGGAGCAGTGAGACACGAGAGCATTGTCATGCATGACTGGCCAGCAGCCATCAGCGGCAATTAAACACGGAGAGCTGGGGATCTTTTTGGACAGGTTCAAGTTCCCTGGCACTGCTGTGATTAGATGTTTTGCACTGTTTCCCTGTAGTCAGGATGTGACATATTCCCTTTCCCTTGCTCTTTTCTCATCTCCTTTGTGCTGTCCTGGCGCTGCCTGATCACCCAGCACAGACATTTAGATGACTTCATTTCAACATGAGTTTAGTTGAAGCAGATGCAAGTGGAACCAAAGCAAACGTGATTGTGGAAATCCAGGGGAAATCAGAAATTTATTTTTAAAAATGTTACATTCTTTTTCAGATGTGTGAATTTTAGCTTAGTAGGTATAACCTGCTAGGGGAGGATTCTGGGCTATTTCCTTTTCTTCATAGTAATTTATATTCTGAATTGGATTGTGGAATTTGTATTCTTTAGAACTCTGTTGTTTTCAAGAGATCTGGAAAAAAAAAAAAAAGCTAAGCTATGCTTTTGATGTATCTTTGGACACTTAACTCACCCAAAGTTTGAGATAGTTCAGGTTGGTTTGATCCTCGATCCTTAAAGTTGCTGGTATGTAAATTGGCAGAATTATATTTATGACATTGGCCTTGTAGGGAAAAGAAACTAGCTCATTTTCCAAGTTAGATACCTTGTTTGAGGTCTGGGTGAAAATGAATTAGCCAAGCAAAGGAACTAGCTCTCTAAAGATGAATGGAAATAGAAGATACAATCATTGGTCTTTTGCCTGAGATCTGTCCACAATCAAGATTAATTCCCCTTAGTCTGGTCCTTCCAATTGCTCCTCCATTAATTATTAATGTACAAATATTTAAAGAATCCCTTCCATGAACAGCATAGGGTAATGGGTATAATTCAATGTGACAAGTCGTTGTTAAGCCCCTGTATGTGTCAGGAGGTAAGACACTGGCACACAATAAGGACTAAGGTCAGGTGCCAGGTGAAGGATAGGAAGTAACCATGTCTAAATATGAAGGGCAAATGTAAGGATCCAACAGGCGCATCCAGGAAGTGAGGCTCTGTGGGTATCCAGATGTGGAGCAGATGGAGAACAAATACCTATTGAATCCACAAAGTGAGACAGTCTTATAAACCTCTAGCTAGCAGGTGAGAGATGATCATTTCAATCAAATTAAAAGTACAGTGCCCATTGTTACTACTTTTACAGGTATAAGATGTCATTAATGGAGATGGGCATGTTGTGCGTTGTTCTATTTTTAAGAAGAGAAAAATAGTTGTAAAAGTTGTTCATTGCTTCAGGACTGACCTCTGTCAAGTTTTTAAATAGCGAGGTCTCCTCTGTAGGGTTTTTAGGCATTTAAATCAGAAGTTCGGAAGGGTTGGTACTGTTGTGCTCTGGCTCTGAGTTAGGAAAGAAATGCATTGAGCTCATGATGTAACCTATTCCCCTTTGCCTCCTCAAACTTGGGCCTCGGTGGTAGAGTGCATCCCCAACAAGTATAGGGCTCTAGGTTCTATCCCTGGCACTGCAAAACAGAACTACACAAAGAAGCAACAACAACAAAAAAAAGTAAGGGATGTGGATAACCTGAAGGCTTTTCTGAGGATATAGCAAGAATAGCAGACCCAAGCGATTTGAAAGTGAAATCTCTTATATGTGAGTGATCATGCTTTCTTGCTGAGGAGCAATCCCTGCAGGTATACTTTAATGTGGGCTCATGACCTGCATCCTTAATATATGAAGGAAAGCAGGATTGTATTTCAGTCAATCCGAAGAAGATAGGCAGTAGAGGAGAAAGTACCCAGGCTAGCCCTCTGCATTACTGGCTATGTGGCTTGGGGCTAGTCTTGCCACTTCTCTAGAACTCAGTTTCCTCTTCTATAAAGGGAGTTTATGCCTATTAATGGGGTTATCATAATATTAAAGATAATGCATATGAAAAGTACCTAACACTTTGGAGATAATCAATAAATGTAAGAAATTACTATGATTATTATTGTGTATGTTCTAGTGTCTGTGGTCCTGGAAAGCTTAGGTATTTTATAAACAGTTGGTAGCTTCTGGTTATAAAATAAGAGGTGAATGAACGTAATTGAATTCTGGCTTTATTAATTGTATAAACCCTACTTAAGCTCATGCTTATAGGTTGGGAATTCAACTTCCAGGAATTGTCTGCATGTCCTTAACATTCTAATTCCTTTCTAAACATTTCTAGTAGCTACTTCCTCAAACAGTGTCTAAGGAGGACTTATCTCTAATGCGTCGAATCAAAAGAATTAAATATGTCAGGGCATCGATACTAAAACAATCTTTTCCTATCTGTGAAATGGGGATAAATGGATCATCTGTTAAGGAAGGGTATCTGAGTAGCAGCAAACAGAGATGACCAGCAAGCAATGTCAGATGCATAATGAGTGCATCAGTTAGTCTCTGCTGTATAACAATCCACCCAAAACTTAGTGACTTAAAACAAAAATCATCATTAGCTCACAATTCCATGGGTTGGCAATTCAGGCTGTATTCATGAACACAATTATTTTAATGGTTTTGCTTGGGTTCACTCAGATGTCTTGGCAGATAGTTTGGGAGCCAGATGGTCTAGGATGGTCCTACTCAAATATCTAGCTGTTGGGTGGCAACCAGTAAAAGCACCCAGGATTTCCTTTATGTGACCTCCTTAAAAGGCAAGCTTTTGCTTTTCTATATGGTGGCCTCAAGTTTCCAACTGCAGCAAGAAAGGGCAAACTCCAATGACACAAGCACTTTTTGAACCTGTTTTTGTCACGTTGGTTAATATTCCATTGACCAAAGCGTCTCACATAGCTAAGACTGAATTCCAGGGGTAGAGAAATGAATGCCACCTCATTCTGTTAGGGGCTATAAAAATATTGTATCCACTTTTTCTATCTACTATAGTGAGGAAATGCTAATGAAATAAGTTCCAGATCTACCATTTGGTAAGAAAGGTGGGGACATAAAGAACTAAGCAGCTTCTAGAATACCTAACAAATTTATATTTGATTGGGATTACTCAAGCAAAACTTCAAGAGGTAAGATCTTTTGAGCAGGACTTCTGTGAGTAGGGGTTCATGGAGTGCAGTGGAGATAGCCAGGGTTTACTATTGTTCTTCTTAAGAAATCAAGCTATGTGTTGTTGATATATTTTTGGCTGCAGTGAAGAGCTTAAAGTGGAAATGATGGGGAAGTTGGACAATCTGGTTGATCAGTAGCAGTGGGAAGTGGACCTTTAGTTAATACTTATTTCTCTGGAGGTCAAAAGGAATAAATTCCACTCTAGGCTTCATCACTCATAAAAAATAGATCCTTGAACAAATTATTTGACTTCCTTGAACATTTATTTATAAAATGGAAATTCTTAGAGAAATACTCTCTTAATTCTATTCTTGCTTTAAAATTATTCTTACTTTGGGTGCATTTCACTCAATGAATGCATTGAAATCCTACCTGCTTAGGGTTTGTATAATAATGCATAAATATGCCATTTATCCCCCAACACATATTTATTGTGTGACAAATCCTATGTCAGGAGCTGGGAAACTTCAGTGAACAGGACTGACAAAGTCCAGTTCATAGTTGAGGGTGAGATTGAGGTGGGAACAGACAACACAGAGAAGCAAGTCATTTGGCACAATAGTTACCAATCACGTAAAATAGCATGAAATGCAATAAACAGACTGATGAGATAAAATGTGCTTGTGTGTGTGTGTGTGTGTGTGTGTGTGTGTGTGTACATGCATGGAGGGTTAGTAACTTGAGGGTTTCCCTGAGAGATGATATTTAAACTGAGACCTAAACCTAAGAAGGAACCTGTCATGTACAGAACAGGCACAGAAGAATGTGCCAGGAAACAGGAATAAAAAGTTTAAAAGTAGTGCAAATGGGTAAAATGGTAGTTGAAAATATTGGAAACTACTATGCAATTTCCTAGTATCAAAGAAGAAAGTCTCCAGCAGACACAAGGATTCTCTATAAGCCAAGTTCTTAAGAACCAAATAATTCTGTGAATGAAGATTCAAAAAGATCTTAAAAGACACTCAAGGTGGTTGGAAGACACTAAGAAAAGAATATGGCTTAGTAATCAAAAATAATAGTAAGAAAAGCAAAGAACATGTTGGGAGGCAAATCCACAGAGAACCATGTAACTAAATACAGAAAGAACTCCCTGATGAACTCAGATATAAAACCACAAGTTCATAAAAACAGGCCTAAGGAGAGAAGCAATGGGTAAAGCTCATGAAACTGGAAAGAAAAGTCAAAGAAAAATCTACCTATATTTGGAGACGGGGGACAAAGATGAAAGAAGTATGTACATATTTACCGGATTTTTTTTTTTTTTTGTAATACCAGGTAAATTGCATAGAAGAAATCCAAGTTATTCAGCTCCTGTCTCTTGTTTCTCTTCTTTTTCATCCAGAAGAATGATATAAAAACTCCAACATGGAAAATAAGAAAGTTGAAAAAGACATTGAATTCCAGGATAGGCTACCATGTCAGAGAATCTTGTGCAGATGAAGTGGGTCTAGGAAAGTGCTGGAATCTGTCTATGAAGGTCTGACATTGCAGTGAACAGCTATTTGTTGGCAAAACATCCTTGTTTGTGTAATGAACTCATAGTATCATGATTTGGTGTCTTTTCCCCTAGAAATCAGGGGCAAATAAATAACATTGTGTTTACTGGTTTAATAGCACTATTGAATCATTTCTAAGATGGTAGATGTTTACATTCCCATGGAACTTCTTTAGTAAACAATTATTTTTTTCCCACCATAATTATTACAAAACCTACTAATTTTCTTTTAAGACAGACTAGGCAATTGCCTTGAGCTAATAACTCACCATCATCATCATTATCATCTTTCCCATCTTCACGGGTCAGACAGTGCCCTGGTATACCTTGTCTCGCATGATCATTAAATCTCTTCCATGAGGCAGGCAGAGCAAGTTTAATTTTCCCAGTTTTAGAGATGTGACTAGAGGAAGCTCAGAAAGTGTGGGTGACACCTCACAGCTGAGCTAGCCAGTTGCTCAAAGGTACTCAAAAGCAGACCTTTGGATTCTGTGTCCAGTGATCTTTACATTGAACTATCTAATGTTGAATAATTTAAATACATTTCCCTCTACCTCTCAAAAATGTGGAATAAATAATTTGCAACTTTTAACTTATAAATATACAGTTTACATACGGAGGGCTTGGCTAGGTTAGATTCAAAATCCAAAGAAGCTAATCTCTAATTTTTTTCACTCCCTTGCTGTTCACATAGGTACTGTTCCCCTGATGAAGATATTTCTCAGGTTCTGGTTTTGCATCAGCAGTGAAAAATTCAGTGGGCCCAACACACTGAGTTATTAGACTCCCATGACCAACCACTCGGTGACATTGTATGTTGCAACGAATTGCATCAGCTGGCCCCTGTGAGCACCTCCTTAGAAGTTTGGAGCCATCAGGTCCTTTTGAAGATGAATTAATAGAACAACTATGTAGGATTCCCCATCCCCACTCCAGAGTAATGATTCCTGGGTAATTCTTACTATGTGGCTCATCTCACCAAATCCCTCTCTGAAACACAATATTGTTCTAATATGATGAGCTAATCCATAGGGAGGGAAACTTAAAATTTAAGAAGGGAAACAGAGGGACAGACTGGCATTTCTTGTTAATTTGATAGTTATCTCTTAAACAACTCACAGGCATTTGAAATGAGTTTTTTATTTTGCTTCTGATGCCCCATCTCAGAACAAAAGCAAATGTACTATTAATTCTCATTTGCAACAGTAGTTTGATTTCGATTTCCATCTCAATTTACTTTTATGTTTTGTGGTGATGTGGGTATGTGTTTGGGACCTAGAGATGTTACAATGGAAAGATTGGATCATGGTTAAACAAATGCTGATAAGATTTTGTTTTGTTTTAGATCTTACCTGTCTTTTGGTACATTTCTCCCCAATCTTTAATATCACTAATCTGATGATACCTATTCTTTTTAAAAGTGACCCCTCTTTTTTTTTTAAGGACCTCTGAGTATTCCATTAACTGCTAGATTGGTTCCACAATGTCTTTGTAATGGCTTTTTGCCTCCTGGGAGATTTCTCTCTATCTTATATCCTTAATTAATAAGTTCTTTACCAATTGCCACACAATAATAGAGTATTCTTTTGAGCTTAGCAAATGTGTTGGTGCTTGTTAACTCATTCTAGGTCTCTATGCTAGAAATCTTAGTTGGTGCTGCTGATGGGATTTTTGCACACATAATGGTGGGTATTCTAATTCTGGGAGAAAAAGATAGCACACTTGATTCCCCAGCCCTCAAATGAGCTTAGGCAGGTAACCACTTGTGAGTGGGGAAGGCTGAGTGGCAAATAACAGCAATACTGGTAGGAGAACAAAGGTTAAGAAAATCATTTAGATTCTCAAGAGTTCTTGAAGAAAGAGTAAAAAAAAAAAAAAAAGACAAGGCTGTCAGTCTCCACTCATAAGGTATCTGAACATAACTTTCCAGTGGCCTGTAAGATAAAATCCAAGGGATGTCTCCCCATCATCACTACATTTATTCATTCATTCATACATTATATTTTTCAACACTTATTATATACTTGTCTTGGATTAATCATGGGGAATAAGATAAAATTTTTACCCAGAAGAAAACAGTCTATGTCAGCTCTCTCCCTAGAGGACTAAATGAATAAGAGAATATTGAGTAAGGAAATTCAGAAATTCCCAGTTCCCTCAGGTGTTTTAGGGCAAGACTATTCTTTGTACCCCGAGGACTTCCATGCTGTACTCTCATGGAATGTCAATCTTTTCAAAGAATGGAGTCCAAAGTATAACATTGTACTGTCACCAGACACTAGAGGAAGAGTGGGGATGAGGCCTTGCTAATACCTTAGGAGTTTGATAAGTTTCAGGGAATTCTAAAGTATTAAAAATAAATGGGACTGAGGAATGATTCATGTTTCTCATTGTGCAAATGAGGAAACGGGCATAAGGGGTTAAATATGCTTTCTCAGATGAAATAGTCAATTATTGATAACATGACTCTTGCCTTTTTTCATTCAATGCAGTAATGTCCTACAGAATGTATTTCTGAACAAGTGTCAAATTCATCTCCCTTTTTTTTTTGCATTTATTCTGCGCCATTTTAATGGCTCTTTGTCTGCCAACCAGACTATTGAAATAGCAGTGTTCTTGACTTTCCTCTCCCAGTGTTTTACACTCCATCACACAGCCTCCCAAATGATCTTCCTCATTGTAAGTACACCGATCCAAAATCTTTGCTGGATCCCATGCCCTACCGGATAAAGGCCAATTGGGCGCAGCACTTAAAAGCCTCTTACAACTGCCTCCAACCTTTCTAGTCTCCTGTATTTTCTTATGAATTTTGGACAGTAGCTCCAATTTCACCTTTTACAAAACAACTCTAAGCTTTTTCCCAAGTTTCCCCTTTGTTCCTGTGTGACTGATGTGTGCCAGGTACTATACTAGGAAGAAGGGAGATAAAGTTGACCAGATGTGTAATGCCCCTGCTTTCTTGGGTATTATGTTCCAGGGTAGAGCTTTCCAAATGGGAAGATGCAAGCAGATTATCTGCATGCCCCAAATATTGATTCCTTCAGCCTTCAAAACAGTCAAGTTTGCTCAGTGATGACTGGTACCACTAATCAATTGCCTTTGGCCAGAGTCCTGTATAAATATTACCACTTACTTTATGCACTCTGACCCAAAAAAGATTAGGAAGCACTGTTTCAGCAAGCTGCTTGACTATCTTTTACTTTCTCTACTGTCTCTCAAAATCACATCCATTTTTTTCTAGACCCAGATCAAATGTGGCTTTTCTATGAAGTGGTCCTCAGTGCCCCTCATTGGTATTTTCTCTTCCATCTGTTCATGTTTATGTCCATATATGCATTTCATCAATACATATTTATTGGTCACTCTCTATAAATATGAGGCACAGATTTTAAGCATCAAGGCTACAGCAATAAAGAAGAATATATGGCTTCTTTATTAGACCCAAAGCACATTGAGGGCAGGTTCCAGTGTTATCATTTTGGTATCTTCATCTTCTTCAACAGATTCTTTGGGTATTTTATCATCTTCCAGATTAATTCCACAAGGTTTGTTTAATAAAATCTTTTACACTATTAATAATAAAGACTTTCCATGTACTCTCATTTAATCATCAGCTCAATTCACAATAGCTAGACTGTTGAACCAACCTAGATGCCCTTCAACAGATGAATGGATAAAGAAACTGTGGTGTATATACACAATGGAATATTATTCAGCAATAAAGAAGAATAATATTGTGGCATTTGCAGATAAATGGATGGAATTGGAGATTATCATGGTAAGTGAGATAAGCCAATCCCAAAAACCAAAGGCCGAATGTTTTCCCTGATAAGTGGATGATGATATATCATCACAATAATCATATAGTTTTTTTGTCATCCTCAATTTACAGATGAGAAGACCAAAGCATGAAATGATTAGATAACTTCTCCAAGGTCATACAGGTGGAAGGTAGCTCAGGTCCTCAATAAATGCCTCATGAATTGAAGTGCTTCACATAATTGATCACCTTTTTAAGGGTAGTCTATTTAAAATATGAATACTGAGAAACTTCTGGCATATTTTAGTGATTTTGAATTCAAATAACCAAACAGAAATAATGCCTATAATTTCTTTATCTCAAAGAAAAACATAAGGTTTAACCCTGAGGAACTAAACAATATATCACTTGCCAACCAACACAAGGTGGAAGAGTGACACCCAAGCAGGAGGGCTTCCATCAGAGAATGAGTTAAAATCGCTTGCCAGAAGAGTTATAAAAATGGTAACTCTATCTAGAAAGCTATGGAAGTTTTATCCCAAAAAGTAAATAGTATCGGTAGTTTAATTATGCACCTACCTGAGGAAGGACATTGGATCAGGGGACCCCATAAGCTCTAATTCTCTAAGGGTCTGCTCTGAACAATGTTGTTGCACCAGCTGTACCTTATCCTAAAATTCTTGTGTGGATATATGCAATGCCAGGGGAATCACCCATCTCTGCTCCCTCATTGGAAGTCAAAAATCTCCTCAGGAAAATGCTGTGTCAAGAGTAAAATGCCACAAAAACTAAAGACTGCAAGAAGATACACGAAAGGACTAAATCTGCCAGGGGGATTTGGGTAAGGGAGACTGTAATTACCTGAGCTGGAACTTGGCCAGGAAACAAGAATTAATGCAGAAATAGGAAGGCTTCCATCCTGTGGGAAGTTCCAAGCAAGCCTTTGGGACCAGAGGTGGTCAGGGCCTGAGTTTTATGTTTCATTTGATTTCTGCCATCCCTGGGAACACAGTGGCCCCTTGCTGAAACATTAGTTCCAAACTGACTTGAAGAACGGCCTTGCTTACTAAAGCATCAGCATTATCAATTACTCTGGACAGACTAGGAAGCAAAAGGGACTTAAGTGTTGGCAGGATTATGAAATGCAATCCAGTGTGGGAGGGGGAGAGGGGAAGGGAGGAAGTGCTATTTCAGAGGCATGGACAGCTTGTCCAGAGTAACTCCCATTGGTCTCAAATTTGTCCCTCTTTTCCCTTTCCATCTCCAATGTACTTCAAGCTGTTTGCTTGCTGATTTTGCCCGAATTGTTGCAATGGGGAAACTAAACTATGGGAGGGAAGCTGGAGCCACCCTGGTGGGGTCTAAGCTCTCATTTGGGAGAAGAAACTCTTGAAGCAGGTCTCAAATGCACAATTTAATGAGCAGTGATATGGGAAGAACCAAACAGGGGAAAGCTGTCCTTTGGTCAGAAGTGGCCCCTTTGATTGCTCTACTCTCCTGCAGAATTCCATGTGTCTCATGCAGTAGCAAGCCAGATTGGGACTTCCTACATAAAAGGCAAAACAATTTAATGATTACAAACAAGAGACAGGTTAGTGGGGCCTGGGATGATGGGGGAGAGGGGAGTTATTGTTTGATGGGGTCAGTGTTTCAGTTTGGGATGATGGAAAGTTCTAGAGATGTGACTATACTTAATGCCATTCAAATGTACATTTGAAATGGCTAATATGGTGAATTTTATGTTATGTATATTTGATCAGTTACAAGAAAAAACCTTTCACCAAGGATTTGAATAGATTCAAACATCTAAATCTGATGGTGTAGTAATATACTGGAATCTTTCCTGCTTTACAAGAAAACACATCAAACACATATCATTGGAGGCATATAGATCCAGTTGAAACTCCCTGGTCAATCAATCTGTGGATTCACCCTCTCCATGGAAAGTACTTGGAGAAAATAAAGACTGGATTCTACCCTCTTGTCTTGCAGAGGAAGAAACTGAGATGGATGAGGCACCCCATCTGAATCTCAGGTCACTGATCCAGAGGTTCTGAAATCTTCACCTGCCCCTTGTCAAGTGATGACTTATTTCCATGCCTTTGTTTTTGCCCTCATCACCTGATGCTTTCTGGAGCCAGTTTAGCTTCTCCAGACTCAACAGGTGTCATCTTCTCCTGGTGAGATCCATCAGATAGATACCCCTACTTGGTGCTCACCTGATTTGTTGTCTTCCTCATTATATTGGACATCCAAGAATATCAGGATTGTCTTTAAATTCTCAATATATAAGGCAGTACTCGGTACATAGCAGGTGTTCCACAAATATTTGTTGAACTTAATTGAACATACCACAAATCTCTTAGATACATCCCCTTTCCTGATCCCCACAAGGGCACCAGAATAACAAGTTTAGAACATGACTCACCCTATGCAAAGAGAAAATTTTCCCATGTAAGGAGGTCCCTGGAGAAATATACAGGTGAGAGAACAAGAGCCTGGTACAGAGCCAGATACCCAAACCCTAAATGTGACTCTAAGCCAGAAGTGCATCCCATAGAACAACAATCCTCCTGGACTGCCCCGAATTAACCCGGCTGTGTCATTCATTCCTGCATCCATTTGATGTCACTCTCACTGCCCCATAGAACCAAGGGTCTTTTGGTCACAGTGCTCGTATATGAATAAGATAGCACATCTAACCCAGGCTTGTGGGGTGTCGGGGTTCCCTGAAGATGGAGAACTCCTGAGCTGCATTCTCTTTCCTGGCTCCATCCTCCCTTGCCCCAGAAGCAGGATACCCTCCCTGTTTCATTTCCAAGTTCTTTGTCCTGAAGACAACTTGGAAAGATGGCTAGGACTTGTGTGTGGCACTGAGTTGGGCTTAAAAGGGGACCTGCCTGGCCTGCCTGGTGTGGGCTGGGAATTACAGCCAGGACCATTTCTTCCTCTTCTCATCTGTGGGTACCTTTATTTCCCTGCTCTGAATTCTCCTGTTTATGAAATTAACCAATTATATTTGTCCCCAAAATAGAAACTTGCTGTAGGCTAATGGCTAGTTCCTGACAACACAGAAATAAAACAATAAATTTTGCCTAGTCTGTGATAAAGGCTAAAAGAATGATAATGTCTGAGTTCTTCCCTTGGTACTCACTTATTAGTTGACCTTGAATGGGTGATTTAAGCAGAGTGTCTTTTCAATGTGGTTTTTAAATTGGATCACCTATGTGGATAATTTTTAAGGTGATGTTGAGAAAAACTGTGGCAACCGTTCTATAGACCTTTTCAGGGAAATGCACAATGTAAAGGCTGACTGGTATTTATTCTCTGTTCTGAACCCCAAACCTGATCAATATCATAACTTAGGGAATTATCACCCGTAAGTGAGGGACGCTGAAATCTCAAGTGTACTTTCCCTCTTCCCTCGTTCCCCTGTAGTGGTCTCATCAAAGTGCCATACAGCTGAGGACGAAGCACTTAGCTTCCCTAAGCCTGGATTTAAACAATTGCTCACAGTGAAATCCAGCTCTCCCTAGTGAGCTCTCCGTTACTGAAGCCCATTGGCCAGGATGAAATCTATGGGGAAGGCGGTGGGCTGCTCTGAGGAGCCCGGGTCCTCTCACTGCTGTCTGCTGCTGCCTGAGTGGCAGTTTCTGTCGGTTCAGTTATCTCGCGGTGCCACAGAACTGTGGCATCTTCCTCCCCAGATGGACTTGAGCTCTTTATTTTTCTTTGCAGTCCTTGCTAATCAGTCAGATGTCTTGGCCTTTTGGAAGGCTCTGAAGAGGGTCCAAGGAGCAGTTTGACAGTGCTCAGTGTCCTGGGGAAGCCTCCCGTTCTCTTGGGTGCCTGTGGCTGTGTGTGGCCCCCGGTGATACTCTGACAAATGTCATCCAGAATGTGTTCCACTGAAAATACACTGTTTTGTCAACCAAATAAATATATAGTCAGCTCAAATACACGAAAGCCACAGAGAAGTTCAAACTGCAGAAGAAAATAAAAGACTTTTAGAAGCTTTTCTTTCATATCGCTTACCACCAGTAATATGAAGTTATGCATTTTATTGATTTAAACTCATTTGCCCTACAGCTGGTGAATTCCACGACAGCAAGGACCAGGTATATGTTTCACCCTCCACGAACCCCAGAGCTTAGGATGGTATACAGCTCATGGTTACACTCCATGATATTTTTTGAGAGAAATGAACTCTTCAAAAATCTTTATTGGATAGTCTTAAAGAATTAAAGCTGAGAAAGGAACTTCAGTGATTATCTTCTTCAACTTTGCTTTCTTACAGATCAGGGAATCGAGTTTAAAAGTTATTACATGATGTATTAGCAGCACAGGAGTAAGCTTCTTTAAGTTCATTCCTTCCAATTCTTTTGATTCCTCCAGACTCAGTTAGTTCCTGGTATGTGGTAAGGTGTCAAGATTCAGTTGCAGGGACCACAGTTTAAGATCCACCAAACAATAGATACTTAGCCAAGACATCATATACTTACAAAATTTGGGACTTGCTTTGCCTTCACTTACTATTTTAGTCAGCTTTTTCTCTGCTGCAATCAACAGACCTGACAAGAACAATTTTAGAGGAGGAAAGGTTTATTTGGTACTCATGGTTTGAGAGGTCTCAGTCTACAGACAATCAACTCCATTGCTGTGGGTCCAAGGTGGGGCAGATCATCATCATGGAAGAAGGGTGCGGAGGAGGAAAGCAATTCAGGACATTGCATCATGAAGCAGAGAAAAACAACTCTGCTCAACAGGGCAAAGTATAAGCCCTGAAAACATGTCCCCAGGGACCCACCACCTCTAGCAACACCCTACCTGCCTACAGTTAACACTCAGTTAATCTCTATCATTGGACTAATGCACTGAATAGGTTAAAGTTTTCATAATCCATCATTTCACCTCTAAACTTTCTTGCATTGTCTCACACATGAGCTTTTGGGGGACGCCTCATATCTAAACCATAACACCCACCAATGCCTTTCACACAACCTCTTTTCAATGTTAAAACAGTATGTACGTGTCTGCCATAGCATGTACCGTACTGGAATGAGACCTGCTCTGAAAGTCCATCTTCTCATGTGACTGCAAGCTCCTTAAGGAGTGGTATCAAATTCCTCCTAAAAGTACTCTCAGTCTATTTCAGTGCCTGGTACATAACTAGAACTCCATAAATGTTTATGGGGGGATAAACTAATAGCAATTGTGAACATTTCCAGTATAAAGTCCTTCAAACCTACGTTTGAAGGACTATAACTTTTTCATACCCTGATTTTCCAAACTCAGCAGATACCAGAGAAGGGTATTTAAAATCATGGGCAATGTTTGCAAGAGCACTTGTTCCATCATAGCCTAACCACACACATTGTGTTTGTTCAATAAGGGAAGGAACACTGCAAGAAATTGCCCAAGGAACAAGGAGATGTGTATACAGAAAAGTAGGGGAATTAAGATAAATGAGACTATTTATTGGCATGGAGAACCTACTCACTAAATGTTATTGTTTATTGTGAATATTGGATGCATGAGATGCATCATGCAACTTTCAAAATGAATAATTTACAGTGGCATTTCTGCACAGGATAAGTTGCATCAGTGCAAACAAGATGAAGAACAGCATCCAGGCTACTGAACCAGGCGTGGAGTGCATCATCACCATGAAATGTCTAAGTGAGTCACCTCCTACAGATTCTGGCTGCAAATTCCTGGAGATGTCAGGAATCTCAGCAAGGGCATGAACTTTGAAGTTGGAGCCCAGTTAAAATAATGCCTCTGCTATTTTCATAACCTATTAGAACTTTATTTCCTTTGCAAAATGAAACTAAAAATCCTGGCTAATCTGAGAATTATGCAAAGTAAAGGATGTAAGGCACCCAGCAAGAGCAAAAGACATAGAGTAGATGATCATTAAAGAGTAGCTATTATCATTCCACAATAACTCCATAACATTCCATATGAACACAGAGATTTTTATCATGTGTTAAGTGGATTATCTTAATACTTTCAATAAAAAGTTGGAAGTAACTTAATGGAAAGATAAAAATGCAGGACTGGGGATATAGTTCTGGGATACGTGGCATTTGCCGCACACCTGAGGACCTGGGTTCAATCCCTAATACCTGGAAAGGAAAAGTACAATTCAACTTTAACATGGCAAGAACAATGACATCAGTATTCAAAACAAGCCTGGAGCATTTATCTGGATTTTGTCAATATGGGAGTAAAAATTGTCACTCAAAATAAATCAAAAGTTGAAGTGGTAATTGAAAATGAGGTTGTTGATATTCTTATTAATAGTTCCTCTTTAATGAGGGCCAGTATAGCTAAAAGCTATATAACCATGATTCCCATTTAATCTTTCCAAGGATTCCGAGGAGTTTATTCTTATTAAGAAGTAGGGTCTTTGAGGCAGACACTTGTTATTTTATAAGGTGGATACCATGAAGATCCCTATTTTTGAGATGAGAAACCTGAGGTTTGGAGACAGGTAGCTCTGGGTTAGCTCCCAAATCAATTCTTGTGGCAAAGCCAACTTGCCAAGGTCAGGTGCAAAGAGCAATTGGGCAGGGACCTCAATCCAGTTCAGCCTGACTCAAAAAGTTATACCCTTCCCCTAAAGCCTCAATGGCTTCCACATGCAGAGTATGGAATCATTCCATCATACCTGATAAAATCATGAGGCCTGGTTTTTCAAATCCCCAAGCATTGCTTATTTTACTGATCAATTTTGGAAACATTTAATGAGAATGGCATTACATGCAAAGCTCTATGCTAGCTATGGTAAGGAATTGAATTGTGGGCGATTCCTGATTTTGTCTTGAAAGCAATTTACAAATAATGAAAAGCATAAAAGAAATCAAAACTGGTACAAAGTTAGATGTGGGCAAGGGGCCGAAATGCTGAGTAAGAAGAGTCCAGGCAACCTCCAGTTTCCAAATTGGAACTTTTGGCTCTAGCCTGGGCCTCTTTTAACTTCTGTCTGAGTGCACAGTTCAAGACAGACTTTTGCCAAAGTCTGGGGCAGACAGGCTGGATGGGGATGCTTTTAAATCCACAAACCCCCACAGTCTGGCCCATCAGTTCAGGAGGTTGTTTCTTCCCAAGATATCGCAGACACAGCTATCTTGGCAATGAAGGTGCATATCTAAGTTGGAATCATAGGCTCAGCTCCACTGATATCTTCCTGGTAGGCTGGCTTCTCACCTTTTCCCCTCTCTGTCTTTGAAAAATGCCAGCCTCTCATCTTAGCCTTTAACAGAGTATCTCAGGAAGCTCCCTTCTCCCACCTCTGCTCACTTCCTCTGAGTTTTTGGATTTCAGACCTCCTGGGCTAACGCTGACTGGTTAGGAGTGAGGGTAGACTGGACTAATTTGCAAAGTTCAGTCAGTTGGTGACTGCTGTTCCTTGCAGAGTATTTTGATCAAGTCTGCTGTATACATAGGGCAGTGATCTCACTGCTTTTATATTGTTTTTTAAAAATAGTATATCATTGACTTTTGTGTTTGACTTTGTTTACATTCAGATACTGATTTCAGTTAGCAAGGAAAGCAAAACTGCATTTCAGTGAAATGAATGAAGATTGTGTCTCCAAATTATCTTGATAGAAATAGAACATAGTGGCTCGTCTTTTGCCCAGTAGCAGTGGTCCATAAAGATGGGAGAATATGAAATACAGGAAGCAAGTCTATAGGGATAAGAAATATGCACGGGAGATTTCAATGTTCTTGAGCGAAGAAGGATAATATCAAGAGGAGATGACAGTAAATAGTTCTGGAACTACATGGGGATGCCAGTCAAAGAAAGAAAGAGACATAGACCCACATGGACATAAGGAGAAGGTGGTAATATTTGAGAAGCAAAGAGAGCTGGAGACAAATTCCTTTTTCACTACTTTGCTTTGCTCTAGAAAAACCACAACCACCACCACACATAATAACAATAATAAAGTTGCTACTGTTTACAGAATGTTGTTTTTCCTGTGTCAACAATTGCAGTAGGTGATAGTCAAGCACTTAACAATTCCTCATAAAAATCCTACAACGTAAGTATTAATTATATTCCCATGCAGAATCTTGGGCTCAGAGAGGCTGTAAACTTGCCCAAGATCAGACTAGTATATTGCATAAAATGCCCAAGATGGAGACAAAATTCAAAGCCACATCTTTGTGACCTCAAAGAGCACAAGAGTACGTCTTCCCTATGCCTCATACAACACCTTCACAGGTGAAGAGACATGTTGGTTGAGGGAAGGACCCAGCAGCACCTACTGTGCATTGGTAGTGAGGACCATGTCCCTTCTAAATCCTGGTCATGACACATCATACAAAGTCTGAATGACAGACTACTGAGCTAGAAGGCAACTTGAGAGTCTTCTATTCTGGTATCCTCAGAGACTCAGAAAGATGAAGGTCTCAGTCTTCTACACTGTCAGTACCAGCTTTTTCCACTTCTCTAGAATTGTCTTTATCAAAAGCAGCTGTAGTTCATTCATTAATCTTGGTGCTGCACTAAGTAAATTAAGTGCTTTATTTCATTGAATAAATGCATATATAATTTGATTATTAGCCACATTTTCTTAACCAGAAAACTTAGACTTTGAAGAAACTTTCTCCTTGTTTGATGCTTAATAAAGTCCAAATTGCAATTCTCTACAAAAATCTTCAGAATCTTTTAGGCCCTTCCTACCAAACTCAATTTTTATTGCTTAAAATCCTCTTTAACTCTCAGGCCTCTGTTGTACTATGCCATTTGGGTCCTGCTGTTCATTGCAAATTTGATACTTGTATTTAATTGAAATAAACATTAACCCTAAATCATTATGTGAGTGTGTTCCTTTAACCAACCCTACACCTACACCTTGCATAAGTTATGCATACAGAAGACATTCAATAAGCACTTTAATTCATTTGTTGTGAACCTACCATATCTTAGGCACATGTATATTACATATGTTTTTTTCTCTTAATTCTTAGTCTTATCAGATAGGTAGTATATTGTCCATTTTATAAATGAGGAAATAAAGATTCAGGATGGTTAGATAGCCAGCCAAATCTTCTTTGATGACAATCAAAGCTCAAAAAATAGAGGACTAGTAAATTAAATCCTTACTAAAACCAAAAGCACCAAAAAAGAAATCTGACTCACTCAAGTTAGACAAGCACCCTCTGGCCTTCTGTCATTTTTGTGCTCATTTTAAGTCAATCAGAAATTTTAATTAGCTAAGAAAATGTACATTCCTTTTTCAGTGAAAGACAGTGGGCAAAATGTGATAAAACACTGATCAAAAAGACAGATCACATCTAGAGAAGCAATTTCAACATGTGCTTAGACATATCTCAGGGCAAGTTATTCTATTCAAGTCTACTATTAGGGGCATTAAGTTTTCATTTTTAGCTTTTCAGTTGTATGGCTACTGTTTCTTTTTTGAATTATTCACCAAAATGAAAGAAAACTTTTATTTATTATATCTAAATTGGGATCAATAGGTGTTCCATGCATGTTTAGGGAAAGGGCTTAAGTAAGAGAATATGGACTTGAAATCTTAGGGTTTCAATGAATCAAGGTTGTAGATCAATCCCCATATGGAGGACTGACTTTCAGAGAAAAACTTCCAATAGTGCCTCTACTGAGCAGATACAACTTCAAGCAATTTTCTCACAAGTGAATGTCTTGGCCCCAGAAAGAGCTTGAGTGTCTAACTAGGGCAGCCTACCACCATGACTGAGAAAAGATCTTGCCAATAATTCATTAGTCAGCCTTGCTTTGTTCATGAAGGATAAAACATTTGCAAAGGAGTTACACACAACCAAGCCTCATTCATTTGGATTTCTTTTGAATATCAGACATTATTCAGAAATCACTAGGTTCTGGACAGTGGATCCAGCACTGAGCAGACAAAGATGAATAGGGAAGGTCATAGGCTTCAAGCAGTACATGGTCAGGTTGGAGATGACTATTCTGTGTTAGTGAAAACTATGAATTATAGATTAGTTTTTGAGTCATGATTTCTTTAAAACAAATTTTAAAAGGGGCAACCGATTTGGATGGGTCCATTAGAGGTACATGATCTTCGGTCTCTCTAGATCAAAAACTCCATACACAGGGGCCCAGAAATCTGTTGTCACAAGGTCTCCGAGTGATTCTAGGGTAGCTAATGTTTGAGAACTTTTGTACCAGAGTATGTGACACAGAAGTTGCAGAAGATGAGTAGGTGTAGGCAGGTGGTATAGCCTGAAGATACAGTGTAAAGAGATTTGACAAAGGGGTGCCCCTGAAAGGTCTTCATGCAAGGGGGTATCATGGTCCCATTTGCATCTGGGAAAGAAAAAGAAAAAAAACTACCTGAAATTGTCCTATTCTGATAATAAGCAGTCTTATAGATGCTCCCTATATGGCTGACCCTTGCTTTTTTCTATTTTTGTTTTACTGCTCCCATCCCATTTTTGTGTGTGAGAAAATGCATTTCTCCCTAGTCAGAGACCACTGGCCTGGGTGCTCTCATCCATTAGGCTTGGTGGAGTCAGGGTGGAGGAGAGTCTAAAAGTAGGGCTCTTTTCAGAATCAAGCACAAGGTGAGCCAGTGTTTATCGACAGAGCCTCTCTCCCTCATAATGGGTCTGCTGATACACTCAGAGACTTGGAAGGCCTCAGGCTTTGAAGAGGAGCCACGAGGAGAAGCTGCATCATGGCCTGGCTAGCCATTGCTCTGTGAATGACAGGTGGACAGGACCTTCCTCTGCCAGCACTGTTGCTTCTGACATCGCCAGGGACAAAAGCAGAGAAAACCCTGGACTCAGAAACAAATGGAGTCATTCTCAAGGTTCCATAAGGGAATCCTTCCTCAAACTGTGGACTAATTTTCCTTTGTATCTCATGCTACAGGAAGAATTCACTGCCTACCTTTCCCTGAACAAGATTATTTGATAATTTTATACACCCCAAACCTGTCTTTTCTTTGTGGGTTTTATTATCACTTCTCTTTATTTACTTTCCCCCAAAATATAAACTAAGCATTGCAGTAAAGACCACTGGATAGATCCTGCTTTTTATTTTCTGTCTCTTCTCCCTTTTCTGGAACTACTTTATGACACTATCCATGAGGATTTCCACAATCTTATTAATATTGAACATTTATTGTTAGTCTCTTGAGCCACCACAGGGACATATATTATCTCTTTGCAAGATTTAATGTCACCCTTAGTGATTCATATTCTCAGTGGTATGCTTTCTACTTAGAAAAAAAAAAAAAAAGACCTTCTTCATCTCCAAATTAAAGCATTCTGTGCCCGACTGGAGTTCCAATGCTCAGGCAGGAGTGAATAGCAGACAATGAGGTTATTTATACTCTGTCGACCTGGGATCTGGAGTTTTCCACAGGAACTTTTGGAGATATTCAGTGCATGTCCCATATTTATATTTCTATTAAACTTTCTTAAAATGTAGATTTTAATTAAATTAAAAACTTAGAACAGACATTTAACTCTGCACAGCCTTATCAGCAAAGTTTGCTTGGCAAGGAAATATTATATGCAATGCTATGGGATTTACTCATCAATGGGAACAAATTATTTTTTAATATCTTAGCAGTGCCCATCTACATACAAGCAATTAATATGCTAATTAAAATGATTCTCATATATTAACAAACACCATCTGCAGATCTAACTTAGAAATACTTTGTTGGCTTACTTTGTGTAACAAGAAACCCAAAGATAGATGCCTAACTTAAATATTCACCAGTGCTGATTCTCTAAGATTGCAAATTTATCATTTGCCTAACTAATGCTTTTGTTCTCAGCTCTACAATAAAGAATTTGGATTTTCTCTACAGTACAGTCGATTCAAAACAGGTAGGTATGGATGGCAGACCACCTCATTTTTTTTTTTTGCTAATTACTTTTTAAAATTATGTTTTTGGGGGATTCAAGATGGCGGGCTAGAGGAAGGCTGCATTCCTACATGTTCCCTGGATTCCTACTTGCTTGGGATTCAAACAGCAGGAATATGGCTCTCAATGAGATTTTATATTCAAATCACATATAAGGGGTCCCCAGTCGCCGCTCTGGAACCAACTCTGCAGGGCTGGGCTCAGCCTGGCCGCAGGCAGCTACCACCCGGGAGCGCCGGACCCCACAGCTGCTTCGGAGTCACCAACCTGGGCCTGCGCCAGCCAGCAAGTGAGTGCAGGTTCCTGGAAGTGGCTTCAGAGTCACTGGCCAGGCTCCAGCACCAGCCAGCTCCTGAGCCCTTGGAGCTAAGCTCAGCCCTTCCCGCGGGGTCACAGTGCTGCAGCTCCGGGTGAGATCTGGCGGGGAGCAGAGCTGCTTACTGGCTCCAGGGGGGAATTTGGGCCCGTCGGCGCCATTCTACAGCTTCCCTGGCAGAGAGACACCATCTTCAGCTGTCTGAGCCCTCGGACCTAAGCCCACCCCTTCCCGCGAGGACACAGCGCTGCATCTCCTGGTTGCCTCTGCCCAGAAGCATTGATCATTCCCAACCTGGAGGCTGTGAGACAGCACCTATCTTGGGTCACCACTTGATCAAGCACCTCTCAAACATCTGGTGAGTTACTGGAAATCTGCAGGGACGCCCTAAGTCTTTACAGGGAAATTGCAATCCCTCTGATTTGCTCTACTAGAGGGGAAGATACATGAGCAGCATGAGAAAACACGGGAAGAAAGTGTCCCAAACAAACCTAGATGATACATCAAGAGAACCCGAAGACAGCATGGTAGAAGGAATGACAGAAATGGAGTTCAGAATGTTCATAATTAAAATGATCCGAGAAGGGAATGATGTGACGAGAGAGCAGATTCAGGCTATGAATAATCAGCTAATAGAGTAATTTCAGGAAGCAAAAAATCATTTCAATAAAGAGATAGAAGTTCTGAGAAAAAAGCAAACAGAAATCCTTGAAGGAAATAAGGAAATGAAGGAAACAATCAACCAAGTTAAAAACTCAATAGAAAGCATAATTAACAGAATAGATCACTTGGAAGACAGAACCTCAGACAATGAAGGCAAAATATTTAATCTTGAAAACAAAGTTGAACAAACAGAGAAGATGGTTAGGAATCATGAACGAAACATCCAACAAATATGGGACACCATGAAAAGACCAAATTTAAGAGTTATTGGGATTGAGGAAGGCACAGAGATACAAACCAAGGGTATGAATAATCTGTTCAATGAAATAATATCAGAAAACTTCCCAAATATGATGAATGAGATGGAAAATCAATTACAAGAGCCCTACAGGACACCAAACACACAGAATTTCAACAGATCCACACCAAGGCACATTATAATGAAAATACCTAACATACAAAACAAAGATAGAATTTTAAAGGCTGCGAGAGAAAAGCAGCAGATTACCTACAGGGGGAAACCAATACGGATATCAGCAGATTTCTCAGCCCAGACCCCAAAAGCAAGAAGGGCCTGGAACAACATATTTCAAGCACTGAAAGAAAACGAATGCCAACCAAGAATCTTATACCCAGCAAAACTTACCTTCAGATTTGATGATGAAATAAAATCCTTCCATGATAAACAAAAGCTTAAAGAATTCACAAAGAGAAAGCCTGCCCTACAGAACATTCTCAACAAAATACTCAAAGAGGAAGAAATGAAAAATAACAATCTAGGTCACCATGGGGAGGAACTACCCTAAAGAAAGAGTCAATCAAAGGAGAAATAAAGTTAGGCTAAAAACCCCAAAAAAGCTAAAATGACAGGAAATACAAGTCATATCTCAATAATAACCCTGAATGTAAATGGCCTAAACTCATCAATCAAAAGACATAGAATGGCAGACTGGATTAAAAAGAAAGACCCAACAATATGCTGCCTTCAAGAGACTCATCTCATAGAAAAACATGCCCACAGACTAAAGGTGAAAGGATGGGAAAAAACATACCATGCACATGGACTGAGTAAAAAAAGCTGGGGTTTCCATTCTCATTTCAGATAAAGCAGACTTCAAGCCAAAGTTAGTCAGAAGGGATAAAGAAGGACATCTCATACTGCTTAAAGGAAGCATAAATCAGCAAGACATAACAATCATAAATATTTATGCACCAAACAATGGTGCATCCATGTATGTCAATAAGATCCTTCTCAATTTCAGGAATCAAATAGACCAAAACACAATAATACTCAGAGACTTTAACACTCCTCTCTCACCGTTGGACAGATCCTCCAAGCAAAAATTGAACAAAGAAACCATAGGACTAAATGACACAATCGCTAATTTGGACTTAACAGACATATATAGAATATTCCATCCATCAAAAAGTGAATACACTTTCTTCTCAGCAGCTCATGGTTCCTTCTCTAAAATAGACCATATGTTATGCACAAAGCTACTCTTAGCAAATACAAAAACATAGAGATACTACCTTGTATACTATCAGATCATAATGGAATGAAATTATATATCAATGATAAAGTTAGAAACAGAAACTACTCCAAGACCTGGAGATTAAATAATATGCTATTGAATGATACATGGATAACAGAAGACATTAGGGGAGAAATTAAAAGATTCTTAGAGGTCAATGAGAACAAAGATACAACATATCAAAATCTCTGGGATACTATGAAAGCAGTGCTAAGAGGAAAATTCATTGCAGGGAGTGCATTTAATAAAAGAATGAAAAGTCAACAAATCAATGACCTCACATTACAGCTCAAAGCCCTAGAAAAAGAGGAACAGATCATCACCAAAAGTAGTAGAAGACAGGAAATAATCAAAATCAGAGCTGAAATCAACGAAATTGAAACAAAAGAAACAATTCAAAAAATTGACGAAACACAAAGTTGGTTCTTTGAAAAAATAAACAAAATTGATAAACCCTTAGCCATGCTAATGAAAAGAAGGAGAGAGAAACTCCAAATTACTAAAATTCGTGATGGGAATGGAAATATTACAACAGACACAATTGAAATACAAAACATAATAAGAACCTACTTTGAAAATTTATACTCCAACAAAATAGAAAAACTGGAAGACATCAACAGGTTCCTAGAGGCATATGAGCCACCCAAACTGAATCTGGAGGACATACACAACTTAAATAGATCAATTTCAAGCAATGAAATAGAGGAAGTCATCAAAAGCCTACCAACCAAGAAAAGTCCAGGACCAGATGGATTCACAGCCGAGTTCTACAAGACCTTCAAAGAAGAGCTCATTCCAATACTCCTCAAAGTATTTCATGAAATAGAGGAGGAGGGAACCCTTCCAAACTCATTGTATGAAGCTAATATCACCCTGATACCAAAACCAGAGAAGGACACATCGAGGAAAGAAAATTTCAGACCCATATCTCTAATGAACATAGATGCAAAAAATTCTTAACAAAATTTTAGCGAACCGCATACAAAAACATATTAAAAACATAGTGCACCATGATCAAGTGGGTTTCATCCTGGGGATGCAAGGTTGGTTCAACATCCGGAAATCAATAAACGTAATTCACCACATCAACAGACTTAAAGTCAGGAACCACATGATTATTTCAATAGATGCAGAGAAAGCATTTGATAAAATACAGCACCCACTCATGCTCAAAACACTATAAAAAATAGGGATAGTGGGGACATTCCTTAATATTGTAAAGGTTATCTATGCTAAGCCCACAGCTAACATCATTCTAAATGGAGAAAAATTGAAAGCATTCCCCCTGAGAACTGGAACAAGGCAGGGATGCCCTCTTTCGCCACTACTATTCAACATTGTTCTTGAAACTCTAGCCAGAGCAATTAGACAGACCAAAGAAATTAGAGGAATACGAATAGGAAAAGAAGAGATCAAACTATCCCTATTTGCTGATGACATGATTCTGCATTTAGAAGATCCTAAGAATTCCACCTGAAAACTTCTGGAACTCATTAATGAATTCAGCAATGTAGCAGGATATAAAATTAATGCTCATAAATCTAATGCATTTTTATTCATAAGTGATGCATCCTCTGAGAGAGAAATTAGGAAAACTACCCCATTCATATTAACCTCAAAAAAAATAAAATACTTGGGAATCAATCTAACAAAAGATGTGAAAGACCTCTACACTGAGAACTACAGAACGCTAAAGAAAGAAGTTAAAGAGCATCTGAGAAGATGGAAAGATCTCCCATGTTCTTGGATAGGCAGAATTAATATTGTCAAAATGGCCATACTTCCAAAAATGCTATACAAATTCAATGCAATTCCAATTAAAATCCCAATGATGGACCTCATAGAAATAGAGCAAGCAATCATGAAATTCATATGGAGGAATAAGAGACCCAGAATTGCTAAAGCAATCCTTAGCAAGAAGAGCGAAGCAGGGGGTTTCACAATACCAGACCTCCAACTATACTACAGAGCAATAGTGACAAAAACAGCATGGTATTGGTACCAAAATAGGCAGGTAGATCAATGGTACAGAATAGAGGACACAGAGACAAACCCAAATAAGTACAGGTATCTCATACTTGACAAAGGAGGCAAAAACATGCAATGGAGAAAAGACAGCCTCTTCAACAAATG
>JAJEJO010050368.1:247606-339667 GCA_020662805.1 Glaucomys volans
GAGAGCCTTCAGAGTGGGAGAAAATCTTTGCCACACACACTTCGGACAGAGCACTAATCTCCAGAATCTACCAAGTACTCAAAAATCTTTACACCACGAACACCAATAACCCAATCAATAAATGGGCCAAGGAAATGAACAGACACTTTACAGAGGAAGATCTACAAGCAATCAACAGATTTATGAAAAAATGTTCAACATCACTCGTTATAAGAGAAATGCAAATCAAAACCACCTTAAGATTTCATCTTACCCCAATTAGAATGTCTTTTATCAAGAACACAGGCAACAACAGGTGTTGGCGAGGATGTGGGGAAAAGGGTACACTCATACATTGCTGGTGGGAGTGCAAGTTGGTGCAGCCACTCTGGAAAGCAGTGTGGAGATTCCTTAGAAAACTTGGAATGGATCCACCATTTGACCCCGCTGTCCCACTCCTTGGCCTATACCCAAAGGACTTAAAATCAGATTACTACAGTGATGCAGCCTCATCAATGTTCATAGCTGCTCAATTCACAATGGCTAGATTATGGAATCAACCTAGATGCCCTTCAGTAGATGAATGGATAAAGAAACTGTGGTATATATACACAATGAATTATTACTCAGCCATAAAGAAGAATAAAATTATGGCATTTGTAGGTAAATAGATGATGTTGGAGACTGTTATGCTAAGTGAGATCAGCCAATCCCAAAAATCCAAAGGCCGAATGGTCTCTCTATAAATGAATGATGATGCATAATGCGGGGGTGGGGGGGGAAGGGTGGCAGGAATGGAGGAAGGATAGATAGCATAGAGGGAAGGGAGGTGGGGTCGGGGTGGGCGGTAAAAATAATAACAGAGTGTGTGACAGATACCATTGCCCTGTGTACATGTATGAATGCACAGATGGTGTGACTCTACTTTGTGTACAACCAGTGAAACAATAGCTGTACTCCACTTGTGTTCAATGAATCAATAAGTAAATTAAAAAAAAAAAAAGTTAACTGTTACTGGAGTAAAGAGAATGACCATTCTTCTCAAGCAACAGTGTCAGTTGTGGCCATGCATACTGGGGACAGCAGGAAATCTGTAATATCATAGCTGTAACAGTTCTGGACCATAGAGAGGCTCAGTGGCAGCCCCTAAGGTGGTAGTTAACAAGCCAGGCTGGGAAAGATGGGTGGCCAGTGAATGGAGTAGAAACAGGATCCTCACTGGCCCTGGACTAGCTGGAGCTACCTGGCCCAGAAAAATAAAATCTACTGGGCTCCTCCTTTCAGTCACTCTGTCTACCACTAAAAGAGGGAGGTTCTGGAAGATGGAAGCTAACAGAAGTTTTTTAAGGGTTACTCAAGCCCTTGTTTTGAGAGATTAAGCAGGAGAAGAGAAAATCAAGACTTAAGTGCCAAAAAATATTATTGGATGGGGTGTGGTAGAGAGAGAGAGGAAAGAAAAAGGGAAGAACAAAAAGAAAAGAAGGGGAAAATGGTGGTGCTGGGTCAATAAATGGTGTTTGGTCAAATAGACACTCTGAGAGTGCAGTTCCACAAACCTCATTGTTAGGAATTTGAGAGAAGATGTAGATGATTGGATCTGTTTCATTTTTTTGTTTTTAGAACTAGTACATGACTGCTTGCTTCTGGGTTTCATCATTTTGTCTTAAATGTGATATAAAAGAAACAAAATAATAAAATATTCTCCTTTGAAAAAAAATAAAAATAAAATTATGTTTTTAATTTTTACAGACTTCATTTTGATTCATTGTACAAAAATGGGGTAAAAATTTTCATTTCTATGGCTGTGCATGATATACATTCATACATTCATACTATTCATGTAATCAAACATATCCATAGGGTAATGATGTCTGTCTCATTCCACCATTTTTCATTCTCCCTCCTCCTCTCATTTCCCTCTTCATAATTTAAATTTCCTCCATTCTTCTCTCACCCCCTCCACCCCCCAACCCACTTCTATGTCATCATCCACTTATCAGGGAAAACATTAGGCTGTTGGTTTTTTGGAATTGACTTATTTCACTTATCATGATAATCTCCAATTCCATCCATTTATCTGTATATGCCATAATGTTATTCTTCTTATGGCTGAGTAGTATTCCATTGTGTATATACACCACAGCTTCTTTATCCATTCATCTGTTGAAGGGCATCTAGGTTGGTTCTACAGTCAAGCTATTGTGAATTAAGCTGCTATAAACATTGATGTGGCTGTGTTACTATAGTATGCTAATTTTAAGTCCTTTGGGTACAAACTGAGGAGTGCAATAGCTGGGTCAAATGGTGGGTCTGTTCCAAGTTTTCTGAGGAATCTCCACACTGCTTTTCAGAGCGGCTGCACCAATTCACAACTCCACCAGCAATGTAAAATTGTGCCTTTCCCCCCCCATCCACACCACATCTATTATTGTTTATGTTCTGGTTAATAGCCATTCTAATTGGAATAAAATGAAATCTTAGAGTTGTTTTAATTTGCATGTCTCTAATTACTAGGGATGTTGAACACTTTTTCACATATTTATTGGTCACCTGTACATCCTCTTCTGTAAAGTGTCTGTCCAGATCCTTGGCCCATTTATTGATTAGGTTCTTTGTATTTTTGGTGTAAAGTTTTGTAAGTTCTTTAAAAATATTGGAGATTAGCGAGACCAACTTATTTTAACATTGGTATCTCACTTCCTTGCTGTGTGAACAAGCATTTGAAGTCTTTCAATTTATTAAATAGGATGACACCAGGAATAACAACTGTACTTGCTGAGCTATAATTATGTTTTAGGGACTTTTAGCTTGGCGACTGCCAGTCATTTCTGATAGGTGGACAACCCCAACCACACAAATATACCTCTATACAAAGGTATACAAACATACCTCTATACAAATGTACCTCCACACAAATTTACCTCTATACAAAGTCAAATTATGTCACAGCAGTGGGTTGACAGCAATTTCTCCCTCCTCAGGAAGACCATAAGCACAAGCTTTGTGAACTTCATAAAATAAAAGGGTGTCCCTGGTGGTCCAAGATAAATAAACTGCTGCATTATATAGGGAAGTCATTATTACTGCTGTTCAATAAGCATCTTGTCCTCCTGCAGATCACTCTGAACTGGAAGGGTATTTCACCTCCAATTATTCATTCTATGATTCAGAATTGTTGTGGTTTAAATATGAGGTGTCCTCCAAAAGCTTATGTATAATAAAATGCAAGAAAGTTTAGAGGTGAAATGGTTGGGTCATGAGAGCCTTGCTGTAATCAGTGCATTAATCCACGGCATGGATTAACTGGATGGTAACCATAGGCAGGTAGGTTATGGTGGGAGGAGTAAGTCACTGGAGGTATGACTTTGGAGTTAATGTTTTGTCCCTGGTGAGTCGGGTTCTCTCTCTGCCTCCTGGTGCCCATGTCCTGAACTACTTTCTTCCACTATACCCTTCCACCTTGATGTTCTGCCTCACCTTGCACCCAGAGCAATGGAGTGGACCATTTATGGACTGAGCCCTTGGAAACCATGAGCACCAAATAAACTTTTCCTCCTTAAAATTTTCTTATTAATAAATGGGATGGCATTAAAAAACTTCTTCACAGCATAGAAAACAATCAAGAGATGAAGAGAGAATCTACAGAAGAGGAGAAATCTTTACCACCTGCTCCTCAGATAGGGTATTAATATCCAGGATACACAAAGAGCTCAAAAAACTTAACACCAAAAAAAAAATATCAATAAATAGACAAAAGAAATATGGTCAACAAATACAGGAAAAATGGTTCAACATTTCTAGAAATTAGGGAAATTCAAATTAAAGCCACCCTGAGATTTAGTCAGAATGGCAATTGTCAAGAACACAAGTAACAATAACTGTTGGTGAAAATGTGGGGAAAAGGGTGTGCTCACACATTGTTGTTGGGACTGCAAATTGGTGCAACCATTCTGGAAAGCAGTATGGAGATTCCTCAAAAAACTTGGAATGGACCCACCATTTGATCCAGCTATCCCATTCCTTGGTTTGTATCCAAAGGACTTAAAATCAGCATACTACAGTGATGCAGCCACAACAATGTTCATAGTTACTCAGTTCACAATAGCTAGATTGTGGAACCAACCTAGATACCCTTCAATTGATGAATGGATAAAGAAACTGTGGCATATATACACAATGGAATATTAGTCGTAAAGAAGAATCGAATTATGGCATTTGCTGGTAGATGGATAGAGTTGGAGAATATTATGCTAAGTGAAATAAGCCAAACCCAAAAAACCAAAGGCCAAATGTTTTCTCTGATAAGTGGTGATAAGTGGATGATGATTCATAATAGGGGAGGGGAGGGGTTGTGGAGATGGGAGGGGGAGAGAAGAATGGAGGAACTTTGGATGGTGTGGAGGAAAATGGGGTGGGAGTGGGTGGGGGAAGGAAAGATTTACTCTATGTATATATATGATAAAAAATAAATTAAAAAAGTTTGAATAAAAAAGAAGAATTAATCTATGACATTTGCCAGTAAATGGATGGAACAAGAAACTATCATGATAAGTGAAATAAGCCAGTCTCCAAAATGTCAAAGGTCAAATGTTTTCTCTGATACGCAGAAGCTAATCCAAAATAAAGTAGGGGGGATAAAAAAGGAACAGAAGAAAGATTAGTGGAGTAGACAAAGGGGAATAAAGGAAGGAAGGAAGGAAGGAAGGAAGGAAGGAAGGAAGGAAGGAAGGAAGGAAGGAAAGATGGATAGGGGAAGACAGCAGAATGAATCTGACCTAACTTTCCTATGTACATATATGAATATATCACTGTGAATCTTACCATCATGTACACCCACAAGACACTAATTTAAAAAAATGTAAGTAAATAGCAGTAATATCAGTGGAGTACAGGGAATGAAAAAGCAGTGGAAGGAAGGGAAGGGAAGGGCAGGTACTGGGGACTGAATTAGAACAAATTATATTCCATACTTCCATAATTATGTCAAAATAAATTCTATTGGCATATATAACTAAAAAATAAATAAAAAAGATTTTAAAAATAAATTTTTTCTTGTCAGGTCTTTTGGTCAGAGCAATGAAAATACTGACTAAACAATAATTATCTTCCTAATGTTTTCTTTTTCATTTACTTAGTACTCTGCTTTAATCTGGTTGAATTGGTTGTTGCATTTTTGAAGACTTTAAAGATAAATTTTCCTAACCTCCCAAATTAACTGACAAATCTAGTATGGAGTTTTAACATTATGATAGGAAGTGTAAGAGAATGGCCTATTTCCCTGAATATTCTCTTTTCTTTAATAGCTAATGCTAATTATGTGCTTATTAATATTATTATTCCTGTTGTATAGAGGAAGAATCTGGGACTCCCAGAGACTGAATGACTTGGTCAAGCTCATAGAGTATACAAGGGGCTGAGCCAAGATTCACATGGGACACATTGCCTCTTAAGCTCGACTTTGTACACATTACCCTGTCTTGCTCCCTTCTCCAATCGAACAACTTTTTCCAGCCACTCTTTTTAATTTCCTCACTTGAGATTCTATCTCTACATTTTCAATGTGCCATAGGTACAAACTGGTACATTCCTGCCAATCTGTCTCCCTTCTCTCCAACAAGCATTTCACGTTTGACCCACCACAGGTTACCCATGAATTTCCTAAGAACTCTACCTTTACCCTATACAGATTCATAAAGTTCTCAATTATATGGATATAGGAGACAGACACAGATTTAATTTGGTGGCTTCATTATTGAGTGTTAAGTGTTCTTTGCATGTTTTGCACACTGGTCATTTATCAAATAGGTGCTTTGCAAATATCTTTTCTTCCAGTCTTGTGTCTTAGCATTTTCTGAACAGGAACTTTCACAGTACAGAACATTTAAATTTTAATGGAGACAAATGTATCAAGTTTTTTCTTTTGTGCATTGTGCTTTTGGTATATTATATTTTAAAAATCATCATCATAACCAAGGTGACCTAGATTTCTGCCTATGTTATCTTCTAGTTTTATAGTTCTGTGTTTTTTTATTTAGGGTCACGATACACTTTTGAGTGAATTTTTATGTTTCATTTCTTTGCATGCATATGTCCAGTTGTTCCAGTACCATTTGTTGAAAAGACTCCTTTCTCCACCATATTTCCTTTTCTCTTAGATCAGTGATGACTATATTTGTGTGACTATATAGGTAACTATATTTGTGTGAATTTATTTCTGCAGTCTCTATTCAGTTTAGTAGATCTATTTGTCCATTCTTAAATTAACACCACATTTGTTTTGATTACTATAGCAAAGTAGGCTTTGAATTCAGATAGCATCAGGCTCTGATTTCTTTCTTCTCTTTCAATATTGTGTGGGCTGTTCTGAGTTTTTTGCCTTTCCTACAAACTTTAAAATCAATTTGTCGGTATCCACAAAATAATTTGCTTTGATTTTGATCAGGACTACTTTGACTATATAGATCAAATTGGGAAGAACTAACATCTTAACAATATTGAGTCTTTCTATCCATGAATATGGACTGTCTCTCATTATTTAGCTCTTGCTTTCATTTATCAAAGTTCTGCAGTTTTCCTCATGTGGGTCTAGTAGATATTTTTAGATTTAATCTTAATCTTTGTGTTTTATGAATACTAATGTAAATAGTATTTTAAAAAATTTAAAATGTCTATTGTTCATTGGTGTCATGTAAGAAAGCAATTACTTCTTTTTATCAACTATAGATTTTAAAAACCAAGTTTATTAATGAGGAAAACTAACTTGGAGGATATGGATAAAATTGGGGCTCTCTAACATCATATGGTGGGTTAGATTCCTGTAGAACAGCCTCATGCATCTCCCAGACTGCTCTAGGGAGATCACCATGGACAGGAACTGAGAATGTGTCCTTAACAACACCTCAGCAAAAAAAGAGAGAAGCCCCAAAAGAACAGAATCAGCATCACCATCAGATAACTTTGTCTCTTGGACCAGAGCTAGGCCAAGGATTGGGAGAGTCTAATAACACTACTCCATCAGGAAAACCTGACACCAAGGAATAGAAATCCCCTTCAATATTCCATGCTAGTCATTCAAATAATTTAAAAATCAAAATAGAGAGTATAAGTAAAAGGTGGCCTAAAAAAAGGAATATGCTTTGTATTCATGTGTGTGTGTGTGTGTGCATTTGTGTGTCCCTTACATCATGTATATTAAACCTTTTTAAAAATCAGTCACATTTAAAATATTATCTTCTATGGTCTGGGTCTTTTATATGATGCACCACCAGAATTTCTGTTTTGTTTTTAGGTCATTTACCATTTACAAATGAGTTAGTAGCCAGGTATAATGGTGCACACCTGTAAGCTCAGGAGTCTAAGACAGGAGGATCACAAGTTCAAAGCCAGTCTCAGCAATTTACTGAGGCCCTGAGAAACTTAGGGAGACCCTGGTTCAAAACAAAACAAAGCAAAACAAAACAAAATAAAATAAAATGGGCTGGGGATGTGGCTTAGTGGTTACATGCCCCTGCAATCCCTGGTACCAAAAAAAAAAAAAAAAAATTAGTAATCATAAAATGTGAAAAATGCAAAAACAAAAACCTCAACACCAAACAATGTTAAAACTACTTGTTACCACTAAGAATTTAATATTTTACTCTATGATGCATGCGTACATGCATTTATAAAGAGGATTGTAGTCTATATATTTTGCGATATAATTTTTTATTTTACATAGCTTGAAATTTTTGTAAACCATTAAATAACCTTCTACAAAATTACTTTTATGTCTAGGTCTATCCATTATATGTAGATGTTAAGTACCATAATTTATTAAATCAGTCCCTTATCTTGCCAAACAATTTGGTTGTTTATATGGTTTTCTCTATCATAAACCATCTGATAATGAACATCTCTGTTCACCAATCTTTGCACATTTATCTAATTTCCTAAAGTTGTAACCCTAAAAATAAACTTCCTACACCATAAGTATGCCTCTTTTGTTTCTTTTTGAAATGTATCATCAAACTATGCTCTTACCTGGAACTTTTAGTGAATTAATCCTTCCAGTTTCTCAACCTGCCACCTGTGGATACATTTTATAGCCACATGGGTCATGTTTAGACCATGGGCACAGGGTTATTGACATCATGCAATCATCCTGGAAGAATAATGGAATGAATGTAGTTCTAAAGTTAGGAAGTAGCTGACATTAGAGCTAACCTGCTGAGTATCACAGTGCACACACAGTTGTACTACTCTCCAACTTTCTAAACTTCTCAGAGGAATCAAGACTGCTTCTTTGGATAAAATGCTCATATGGAGAGAAACTCCTTAAGCTCTGAAATACCTTTTTACTTAGATCCTGATAGACAGCAAAATCTGCCGTGTGACAAATGGCATCTGACATCCGGGAAGGACCATATCCTGAAAAATAAATCCATATCTTTCGTCCATCTCTAATTTCAGGGAACAGGCAAGATCCATATCTGCCTCTGCCTTCCACAAACATCAGCTCGGAATTTTTTGGCCCTATAATCAACTTGGCTGAAACACAGTTACCAACCAATTTGAGTTTAACTTTGTTCCCATAAAGAACCCTGACATGCTACTTGTCCCAAATTGATTTCTAAGCAGAAAGCTATACATACGTAAGTTATCACTCAAAAAACAGATCTTTTGCTGGTTTAAAAAAATGGACTTAAAGAATCTATATTTTTGCATTCATATATATCTATCAATGTGTTTGGGCTACAGAAGAATATTTATAATAGATTCTACGTACTTAGGACCTTTTTGTAGGGTTAAAACTACTGTACTGTTAAAAATTAAGTATATAGTCATTCTTTTTTGTAAATATCATTAAATCTGTACTATCTGACAGTTTACATTTGGTTCTGAAGAGTATTAAATAATATTTGAAACTTACTTTATTAAACTACCAGCAACATGAACAAATGTTTATCTTTAATCATGTTGAGGAATCAAGTTGAAATCAGATGAGACACCACTTTATTCTTACTAGAATGACTATAATTTAAAAGATGGGCAATAGCAAGTGCTACATAGAGAAACTGGAACCTTCATGCCTTGTTGGTGGTATTGTAAACTGGTATGACCAAAGGAAAACTATTTGGCAGTTCAAATATTAAACATAGAATTACCAGAATGCCCAGCAATTCCACTCCTAGGTGTGCACAAGAGAGAACTGAAATCATAACGTCCACATGCAACTTGCACATGAGTGTAAAAAACATGTGGAAATATTTTTTCCAGAAAGCGGAAAAAACCCAAGTGAGTATCAATTGGTGGATGAATGGTGTATCAATATAATTAAATATTCTTTGTCGATTAAAAAGAAATGGCAAGCTACAACATGGATAATCCTTAAAATATTATGCTACATGAAAGAAGCCAAACACAAAAGGCAATATACTATGATTTCATTATAGGAAATATTCAGAACAGGAAGATCAATAAGGCAGAAAATAAATTAATGGTTGCCCAGATATGGAGGGAGGAAGGGATGGGGAATAAATAATGCTGTTACGAGTTTTCTATTTTGGGTCATAAAATGGTCTAGAATGAGTGGCAATCAACACACACAATATAATGAAAACCATTGAATTGAGTTTATTGAAAGAAAGAACTTTATGATATTTGTATTATATCTCAATAAAGATGCTATTCAGGAAAAGAATAGCGTGATTCATTACTCCAGTAAAGTATGTTTTTAAAAAGGGTGGGAAAGATTCCATGAAAACACTATCATATGCCCTAAATATTTAAAAATAATAGGAGTGAAGTTTATGAGGGAAGCAGAAAAGGGAATTAAGTAAAGGGAATGACACAAGTACCTGGTAGAGTAAAATAAATATTTTTCAGTGAATTGAAGATTTTAAGCAATATTTTATTTAATGATGTCAGGAAAGTTTTCTCTCCAAATGCCAAGACAATTTAAGATATACCCAAATGACATGAGCAAACTGGCTTAGGGAACCACTGTAAAATTGCACAATGGCAGTTATGACCATATTAGTCTGATATCAAACACCTAGAAATGTCTTTCTCTAAATCTTCCTGAACTGATCTCTCATGAGTCCTTAGAAGGAGGTGATGTTATTCTTGTTCTTCCAGACTTTGTCTACAAGTTACAGACACAAAGCCTGGTAAAATATTAAGCAAATGCTAATCATCTCACACCATATAAATAGTCACGAGTAAGTATTTTAAAAGTTTTCAACCTACTTATTTGGAATCAAGGACTTTAGGCTCATGTCTATGAATTCAATAAATTTTCTAAATGATGAGTAATGTTTTTAAAATCCAGGGCTAGGGATTTAGCTCAGTTGGTAGAGTACTTGCCTCGCATGCACAAGGCCCTGGGCTCAATCCCCAGCACCACAAAAAAAAAAAAAAAAAAAAAATCCACAACCAACCAAGTTGTTTTCTATTCTAGATTCCAAGAAAATTAAACAACCTGTATTCAAAATACATAAAAAATATTACCTCATGTACATATATGACTGCATGACCAATGTGATCCTACAATAGATATGAGAAAAATGAGAGATTACACTCCATTTATGTATGATCTATCGAAATGGATAAATGCATTCTACTGTTATGTACAACAAATTAGAACAAATGTTTAAAAATTTTAAAAATACATTAAAAGTAAATTTCAAAAAATCAAATTTGGGAGCTGGGACTAGCACTCGGTGGTAGAAACATTACTGAGTTTGTGTCAATAGCTGGGTTCAATTTAAAAAAAGAAAAAGAAAAAGAAAAAAGAAACAGACTTTGAATCCCAGTAAGTTTTCAGCTATAGAAAAATTTGTTTAAACCAGTAAGGGTAGGACATAGTAATTAATTGGAACTGGGTGCTATGAAGTTTAACTTTAAGAAAAATATTATAAACCTGCACATAATTTTATATAATTGATTCTTTTTAATAAGAAGATTTGGGAATGGGGTGATAATAAGAACTGTTCCAAATAAAAAAAACACCTTGCCCCAAAGAATCTGTCAGTGGTTTGCAAGCATGAAGAGAAGAGAATAGATGTCTGAGAGGTGGGTTAGAAGGTAATAGGATTTTTCCCCACTATGGAAACTTAAGCTACAGATTGGAAAGCTTTTATGTGATATCACCTTTTGAGTGACAACTGCCGATAGGAGTTGAACAGTGCGAGGTCAGTATGGATTTTTTTCTACGTCTCCCTGCTGCTGTTGCCTGTCATGAAGGTTGTCATTTTCAAAGTCCTTACATTCATTCAGTTATTTAACTGCATCAGTATGTAGCAAAAACATTGTAATAGTGAAAATTATTTCTTTTAAAATTTCTTTATTATAACGTGTATCAGATTGGGAAAAGCTCAGAACACTAGTTTAAAGCATCCCGCTTTAAAAATAGGTGAAAAACCTGCTAGTAATGTTTTTCTAAAGATTTGGCTAATTCAGTCTTATGGTGTATTTTATGTTTCCTTTAATGAACAGAAAATTACTTTTGTTTAAAAGACTTTCATTTACTTTATTGTACATTTTTCATCTGATGTAGAGAAAAATCAATTATTTTAAGAGTTAAGTTCTCTGTCAGTTCATTTAAGTAAATCCTACTAAGTTAAATGACCCTCAGTATTTTTTTCCTGTTTATCAACTCTAAGGAAAGTGTTATAATATACAGAAGTGGAATATAATTTGCTGTTGAGGAAATAGCATTGATTTTCCTGTCTGTTAAAGACCACTGGTTGGAAAACAAGAATAATATGCTAACTTCCACTTCATGAAATTTACTTGGTAAGATTATTCTAGAATGAGAAAAGTAGGTGGCTTATCCCTATCCTACATAATGGCTTATGCCTAAATATTAAATGCTCAGGTGGGACTAGAGAAAGTGTTTTCAGTTTGTAATAATTATAAGCAAAACCAAAACTTACAGCTTGTGTGTGCATAATGTTTTGCAATATATAAAACACTTTTAACACATGACATGATTTAATAACTAATACATGAATTTTTATGGTCCAGCCCTTGGATGACTAAAAGGACTGCTTTCTTACTGTAAATTAAATTACCTAACACATCTTCAGTTTTGCCTATGTTTGAACAAAATGCATAATATATCTATATCTGTTTCATTTCATGAAGCACAGATGTTTGATCAGGTGTTTACAACACTGTCAAAACACATAAACTATCAAAATATTAAACATTAGCAAAATATATAAATTTCTCAAGAGTAAAAGCATATTTGGTTTTTATTGATTTTCATATACTGGTCCAGATATTAAAGTGACACAATCAGTAATTATTTTGTGTACTATTTTTTCTTCGAAGTATTAAATAATAAAGATTTTTTTGGAAATTTATTGGTCTTCCAACTAGCTCTCCTTACTTCCAGCTGCATTCAGAACTAGTTGAGAGACAAGAGTGAGTCAGAAGGAGCTCTGGGATCCATTGTGTAGCAACAATGGGATTCCTAACTCTATTACCACAACCCCAAGGAACTCAGGGAAGGCAGGAAAGAGCCTGCTAAGGTAAATACAATGGCAGTGGAGAGCAGAGATGAAAGAAACAGGAAGTTAGGCTATGGAGCCTGGTTTCTCCTCCCAAATTTATCAATCTGATAATCTGGAGGTATGAGTGAAGTGACAGGGGGATGAATGGGTACCCCTCGTTATTGTTAATCAATAACAGAAATACATAAACAGTATTTCCTTAATACAGTCCTTCCTCATTAGATGTAGGGATTGGTTCCAGGTCACCTCTTGGAAACCAAAATCTGCAGATGCTCAAATCCCTTATATAAAATAACATACTATTTGTAATATATTTTAAATTATCTCTAAATTACTTATAATATTTAATACAATGGACGTGCATGTAAATAGTGATACCCTATTGTTTAGGGAAAACTGAAAATGAAAAAAAATGTGCACATGTTTAGTACAGAAGCAATTTTTTTTTTCAAATAGTTGACATCCATGACTGGTTGAATCCATGAATGTGGAACTCATAGAATCAGATGCTACATTATACCACATGTCTTCAAAGCCAATTTTGTTAGAATAGACTTGGTGAACACTTGAAAAATATCAATTTACTCCTACCCATAAGAAAGTGATTCTATTAGGAATTCATCAATTTACCAAAATTATCTAACAGAAGTATGTGTCTATTATTTCTTGCACTATAAATCACCTCAAGTGAAGAGAGGTTTAGAATTGTTTGAAATCTTTATATATGAAATATTTCAAATATTCATAGTAGAGCTAAAATCTATAATACCTGCCAATAAATATTATTTTTAAAGTACACCTTTAAAATATATTACATATAACAGATAACAACCATAACAGTCAAAGAAAATGACCAATATTTATTTGGTACATATAAGTATTATATTAGGTATTATATACTAATGATCTCTTAAAACTCTGCACTAACTCTTGTGTGGTTAATACTATTATTTTCATTTAAGAAATGTCTACTGGACTTGAAAATTCCATAGAGAAATACTGGAATTGGACTCCGTGCTTTGTTGTTTCCTTGAACTTAGAAGAGAGACAAAAAAATAAACCATGTCCTCTATAATAGGAAATAAAATCAACATCAGTTTTCCACAGGTTGGTTCTTGTTTTAGTCCCAGGTATGAAAGCTACTACGTACCTACTGAGATTTAGGAACTGGATACTATAAATAATCAGTTCAGGGAGGTAATATATTCCTTTAGAAATTATCAAGAAGAAAATAATCTGGATTCAGATCTCTCTAGCTCCTTATTCTAGTTGGTTTTATCATGTCAAAAATGGAAATGATGAGTGGTAGCTACTTCACAGGGTGTTCTGAGGTTCAAAAAAGGTGGTAAATGAAAACCATCTAAAGCAAATTTTATATGTAAATTAATCTCTTTTATCTTGTTCTTTGCTAGATTACTTCTTCTTTCCCCAGCTCCTCTTTACTACTGTCTTGCACATATCTTCCTAAGCTTCCTCTCTCCATGGCAAGGGTACTAGACTTCGTCATTACCTACCCCAAGATTATCTGCCTCAATTGTCATTGCCCCACTTTGTGATCACATCATGTCACCAAGGTTGCTGTCTGCCACTTGACTACGAAACCTTTGGGTTTTGTTATAGCCAAACATATATGAACAAAAAGGCTAGGAGATAATTCAGTTTGAGGGGATCAAAATTTGAAAAGAGCACTTTTTCTTGCAAAAGTCAAAAGACTTGGGAAGGGAATGTATTAACAAAATGAGATGAATTCCTTTAGAAACATTTATTTTTAAACTAGAATATACATATTTTTAAAAGGTCATGGCATTCAGATCTTTAACACAAGCCTTCGAAATTTGTCATTAAAGTTTCTTCCTTAGATGTGCCTTTGAACAAGCTTTCTTGGACCTGGTTTCTATCCATTTAAGTAGTCAGTGGATTTTATTTAGAAATGAAATCAGAAACCCACACTGATAATTGGAAAGCACCATCCGCAGAGTTGGAACTAGCTTCTATCAAGCCACCAAAGCAGATTTTGCCATTGTATCAATCCTCTCTTCTTTTTGCATTATAAAATGTTGGAGTTGAAGGAACATTAGAAATTAGAGAGCTCAAGAGATTCCTTTCCATTACTTGAATATCCGAACCTCCTGAGAAATTTAAAGAAATACACATTATACACAAATTACTTGGATCTAACATAGTTAAACAGGTGGGAGAAACAGATACTGCTTTCTAGACCAAAAGGCCTTGAAAGGGCTGGGGTACTACTGTGGTGTGGATTTGGTTTGGGTTTCTCCCAAGCCTCAGTGTAATTGGAGGTTTGATCTCCAAGATGATGCTATTGGGAAGTGTTGGGACCTGTAGGAGGTGGGGCCCAGTGGAGGTCCTTAAGTCACTGGGGCATGAGTACCTTGGTAATTCTTACAAAAGGATTTTCATAAAAGGAGCATGCTTGGCTCCTCATACTCTCTCCAATTTCCAAGCTTGAGATGTGGCCACTAGCTCTAGCACATGCTGGTACCATTGCCATCTTCCATGGTGGGATGCAGCTGAGAAGCCTGCACCAGAACTAAGTATGGGCAGGTTCCATGCCCTTAAACTTCTGAAACTATGAGCTAAATAAACCTCTTTTTCTACATGAGGTAAGAAGTATGTGTCGGATATTTTTTATAATAACAAAAAGTTGACTAATTCAGGGACTAATCAGGCTGTATAAAACACAGACTTTTTAGCCTGTCTACCTAAGCTGAATTATTCATCTCCTTCTCTTCTACTGCAAGCTCCCTAAACTCAACTTCATTATAACAAGATAAATCTCAGTGTCCAAACACATAAGAAGACAGGTGACTTCATTTTAATACAATTGAACACAATTTCTATTTAAAGTTTTCATTCTGACAGAGCGAAAAAATCTAATGCCAGGCCACTCAGAAATATTTCAGAGGTGTTTTATTTTGTTTTTTGGGTTTTTTTTTATATACCTTGTTTCATTGGCTTTCAGTTTTGTATTGTTACTTGTACTGTTATTGTTATTGCTTGGGTTTTATGTTCTAAAGTATTTTTCTAAAAACAATGGGTTATTTTATCTAAAAGGATGTTGTTACATCTATATATTTTATTTATTTATTTATTTATTTATTTATTTATTTATTTATTTATTTTTTCACATCAGTGTGAAGTTGGCATTAGATTCTGATCGTGCATCATTTCTATTTCCCTGGCATTCCTCATCTCTGTGATCTACGGGCATTTCCTCTTCTGCCTTTGCCCACCAGGTCACAAGTGCTTTCCATATTGCTAACACGAGAAATTTTTGTTATAGTTTGGATCCACAACATCTCCCTAAAAGCTCATGTGTTAAGCAGAAATGGAAAGATTGGATTATGAAATCTGTAACCTCATTCATGGAGAAAACTATTTGATAGAATAATAATTTGAATGGACCACTGTGTGGTAACTGTAGGCTGGTGGGGCATGGCTGGAGGAAGTAGGACACTGGGGGTGTGACTTTGGACTATATCTATCCCTGGCCCCTTCTCATGTTTTCTGCCTCTTAGTTACCATGAGCTTAGAAGCTTTCCTCCCTAACACCTTTCTCTTACAATGTTCTGCCGCACCTTGGTAACCAGAGAAATGGAATCAGCCAACTATGGACTGAACCTCTTAAACCATGAGTCCAAAATAAACTTTTCCTCCTCTAAGTTGTTATTGTCAAGTATTTTGGTCACAGCAATGAGAAGCTAACACACATCTTTACCTAGATGTCCCAAAGAGACAAATCTAAAAGTAAATCCAGTGTTATTGTCCCTATGAAACATGTTCCTCTTCTAGTTTTTAGTTTTTTCACCCATCACAAAATATATTCTTGGCATCTGTTTCACTCCTTCTCATATATATTGAGTCCAGCAATGTCTTTCTCCAAATGTATCTTAATTGCACAACATTTCTCAATCTCTACTACTATCCTGGGTCACTGCACTGGCCTCCTATGTGGTGATCTGCACCCATTCTTGCTTTCCTCCAATTCTTCCTCTACAGAGAAAGCAGAGTGATCTCTTAATCATCCTATACCGTTCCAAAAATCTTCCTACACTCTCCCCAAAATCCTTATAATTACCCTTAGCATAAAGTCTAATATTTCATGTAACCTAAAAGAACTTATATGATGCCATCCTGATTACATGTCCTGCATCATGTCACTGATCTCCCAACAATTAGGAACCTAGACCCTTTTTCAATTGTTCCAACCAAACTCCTCATCTCCTGAGAGCTTCAGTACTCTCCTCACAGTTTTCATCTTTCCTGTCCTGTAATGGTTTGAATCATCTATAATTCTACACATCACAACACTCCTGCCCATAGTTTGCTGTATTTGGGTGTAATATCTTCCCCAGATCTTAAACTACACTCCCATCTTCACTCTCAGAGTAGTAAAAGTAGTGGATGTATTTAATGTCTATCTTATTTATTGTTGAATATCCAGTACCTAGCACAGAACCTGGAAAACAGTAGATATTCAGTAAATGATAAAGAAAAATAGAGTTTGTATTAGCTTCTTGTAGCTGCCATAACAAAACACCAAAAAATATGGTGGCTTATAGATTTATTGTTTCACAATCTGGAGGGTAGAAATTGAATACTAATGTATCCACAGGATCATGCTTCCTCTGAAGGCTCTAGGAAAGAATTTTCTTGCCTCTTCTAGCTTCTGGTGGCCCCATGAATTTCTTGGCTCATGACAGCATACCTCTAATCTCTGCCTTCTTCTTTACCTGGCTGTCTTATGTCTCTCTGTGTATTCTCTTCTTACAGGACACTGGTCATTGGATTTATAACCACCCACTAAATCTAGGATGATTTCATTTGGGGATCCTTAATTAATTATACTGTGCAAATGCCTGATTTCTAAAGATCAAAGTTATATTCTGAGGTTCCAGTTGGACATGAATTTAGGGGTATCTATTCATCTTCCTGCACAGCCCATCCTCCAATACCTCTTGCTGTTTCTTTCCTCCTGCCCCCTCATCAGCTGGAGTTCATTATAAAAGCTGGTTTCATCGTTAACATTTATAGCAGGATCTTTCTCAGCTGCTCAATTACAGCTTAATTCCCCAAATCAAAATAACACCTTAGGGGGGAGAAGTCCCCTGTGATTATTCTTATTGGTGAAACAGGGAATAGCTTTAGAAAGTAGTTATGCTTGGAGAAGGGAGGGAATTATTTAACTTCTCAAAAAAACTGAGAAAAAATTATACATGACACCCTATTTTATGTGCCCTGCTTCCAACAAAAATAAACTAAAATGTAATTACTGACTTCAATTTTATATGTAAAGGTGAAAAAGAGGAAGTATACAATTTTTGAAATCCATAAGTGTGTAATCAGGTGTAAGTAATGAAGGAAGCAAAACCTCTTACTTGGCCCCAACCAAACCTGAGCACAGTCAACCGTTCACTTTACAGATTTGTCTTGGGTAGAACACTCTATGTTTTGGGTCCAATGGTGCATGCTTCCAATCCTGGCAACTCAGGAGGATGAGGGAGGAGGATCTTAAGTTGGAAGCCATCCTCAGCAATTTAGTGAGGCCCTAAGCAACTTAGCAAGAGCCTGTCTCAAAATAAAAAAATTAAAAAGGGTAAAATGCCTTGGGTTCTATCCCCAGTGCTCCTGTTCAAGAAAACACTACAAAACAAAACACTCTAGGAAAGAATTTTCTTATTCATAAAAAGACCAGAAACACTCAGGGCATCAAACTGACTTACCCAACCCTCTATCCCCAACCTACTACTGAGAAATACAAGGTAATGATTTCCATATTTTAGCATATGATTATATTTTTCAGCACAGTTCATGGCCCAGTTGCCTCTTGACCTGCCATATCTCCACTACTGTAAGTCATATAACCATGAGAAGAAGCTAATTGTCAAGGCAGATGAGCTGAGGGTAAAACTCTCCATGTTTCATTCTGGTGATGATATAAATGAATACAAATTATTTGCAAAATGACTTCAGAATACATTTAGAAAAGTATAAAATCTATTGTTTATATTTAACTCAGTAAGTTCCAAGTTTTCAATTCTGTGAATATTTCAGTAAAATTTATATAGGTGCATCAAAATGTTGGAAATCAAAATCTAGAGCTTATGTATTTTTATATTTTTCATATGTGTGCATGTAGATATTCAAATGCTCTTACTATTCATCTATTACTTTTCTCAAAAGAATAGATCTCTGAAAACACAGTATTTCACAGTTACCATAAGTGGTATATTTGTTGTTAAATTTAAGGTTCTCTATCTGAGATAATAGGACAAAATGAGAAAGATTTAAAATTACTGAGCATGTGCCAAGTTTAGCCCAGGCAGAGGTTAAGCAGAGGTTATTAAGGAGTAGATCCTGACATCAAGAAGCTCAAGTTTCATAGGGGAGACAGACATGTAAATAAATAATTATGATACAGAGGGAAAGATTAAATAATAGAACTCTGCTCTTGGTTCAGAAATAGTACCTAAAAAGCCCCAAAACAATAACCAAAAAAAAAAAAAAAAGCAGTGTGTTTAATCTATTCATGTACAAAGCAGGTAAAGCTTCCCAGAAAACAGTTTGAAAGAATGAACAGGGTTTTTCCAGACACTCAGTCTTGATTGGGAAATGGAGGCAAGGTAGAAGGAAAAAATAAACAGTAATGTTGACAAAGAGAATTGGATATATAGGTGACAGGAATAACAGGGATTTTCCTGGCAACTGTGAATTATTTGGTAATAAAGGGACGTAGAGTCAGTTAGGTGGCCACAGAATCAACTCTAGAGCTAGATAAGGCTAGGAAGGACTTACGCAGTTTGCTAAGGACCATGGATTTGGACCAATGCTATGGTTTAGGGAAATAGTCCCCCAAAGGTCTATGTGTTGAAGACTTGATCCCTAGTCCACGATGTGATTGGAACATTGTAGACTCTTCAGGAGGTGAATCCTGGGAAGAGGTCTTTTGGTTATGGGAATATGCCTTCCAGGGGGATTGTGGGACCCTGGTCTCCTCTTCCTCTTTTGAACTTTCCAGCCACAGGTAAACTGGTTTGCTCTGCCATATGTGCCACTACAGGCCCAAAACAATAGAGCCAACCAACCTTACAAAGACACCTTCAAAACTCAGAACCAAAACAATCCTTTTCTCTTTGTAAGTTGATTATCTCTGGTGTTTGCTATAATAATGGAAAACTGACTAGAACAACTAAGGAAGATTGATTAAAAAATTTATGCTCTTGTAAGGGGTAGTGGTGGTTGAGGGAAGATATGGTTCTATCTCCCATGTGTATTCATTAATCTCATTCCTGTATCATTGGCATAACCCTAAAAAGGTAAATTTACCAAAAATTTTTGAATGTACGCTCACAGTGGGCAAATTTCATGGTATGTGAATTATAACTCAGTAAAGCTATTGAAGAAGAAGGAGGGAAAGGACAAGGGGAGGGAGAAAGGAATGAAATTATATAACTGTTGCAGTGGGAATTCCAAAAAGAGGCAGGCAGGATTAAACAGGCACCTCCCCAAATTCTAATCATTCATTGCTACCTCGCCAATGTTTTCTTAACAAGATAGTGTTTGTATTTAAAAGTATTGAATCTTTCTCTATTTTTGTTCCTTTTTAAATACAAAAGTGTTATGTTAATCGTTCTCTTTAAACCAGTTCATTTTTTTAGGTACTTAAATAAATTAATTCAAATAGGAAATAGAAAACAAGATGTCCTTGCCCTCTAGGAGTTGACAGTGTAGCTCGGAGAGGTGAAATATGCAAATACTCCTCCAGGTAAAGCAAATGTTTTAACAAATCAAATTCTGTAATTATGTGCCACAGTTAATGAGCAGAAAACAAGTATAGAAATTCAGAGAAAAGTGAGATTAATGTGCGCTAACTTTGTGAAGAGAGTAAGTCTTAGCGAAACTGGGACTTTAGCTGGGCATTGCAGAATGGGTAAGATTTAGAAAGGCAGAATAAACCAAATATATTCAATATCTATCATTTATTATGTCCCTTTTATGTAGTAAACACATTATGGTCAATTTACTATAAGTAGCACAAATAATCTTATTTAATATCATGGTAATTATTGAAAATACACTAATACCATACTTTAAATATGAGTAAAATAGGAATTATGGAAATCAATGGACATACCCACGTTCACACAACTGATCTAATAGGATTTTAAATCCCTCCCTGTCTAGTGACAAAGGGAAAATTTAATCTGAAGGAAAGAATTTTCTGGATAGGAGGAAACAGTATGCATAGGGGCATTATATCATATTTATGGCATGTAAAGAGTCTATCCCACTGGAAATAGAAGGTTCTTAAAAAATAAATCCCTATCTCCACACAATTACTATCTACTGTGGTATCATGTCTTTTCACAGAAAGAAAAGGGATATCTATTATTAGGAGAGAAAGGAGTATTGAATCCCAGGGTAATTCACTGCCAGTTCATTGGAGCATATAAGGCTATGTGGTTCTCTTTAGCAGCATTGTGTTCTTTAATGCATTTATTTTTCTTTTGCTTTGCAATGGAGGTCTTCCTAGGTACAATGAATATGCTAGTCAATTACAATCATTTCATTATTTCATAAACTAATTGTGACTTGAGTGGATGTAGTCAGAGAATAGGTGCAAACCTCCCAAGAGCTATACACACACACACACACACACTCATCTCCTGTGTGCAGGTCCTTGCACACACAGACACATATCCAATCCATTCGAGGGCATGTAAAATAGAATCAGAGCAACCACCTTGAATTGAAAATTCACATATGGCATGGTGTGAGCAAATTCAATTCCATTCTGGTTTAAGGGTCAATACCAATATTGTTAGCCTAATTCTTATTATCCAATCTCAGAGGTAATATGTAGAAATAGAAATATATGGGCCTTAAATCTTGTTTAGGATTTTAAATACCAACCTTTTCATTTTGAGTTTAAAATAGTACATGTCTTGTAAAATTTAGAAAATGTTCCAAGTTTCTAAGAAAAAAATAATAATTATCCTAAATTTTACACTCACAGGTAACCATAGTTAATGTTTGGTTAATATATGCTTTATTGAAGACCTTCCACTGGCAATAACAGTCTGTGGACCAAGTCCTCAGTGGTCTGCTTTTGTGTAGCCCTATGGATAAGAATGTTTTTACATCTTAAAAGAGTTATTAATAAACCAACAAAGGTGAATATTCAATGGAGACCTTTGCTGCCACAAAGTCTGAGATACATACTTTCCAGACTTATGAGGAAAAAGTTTGCCAACCCCACATTTATGTTGATGGTAGATAAAGTTTTTAGAATAAAATTAGGACCATGCTGCATATTCCATTTTTTTAACATACTTTAGAACTAAAAATAAATAATTGCTTTCCCCTGTTTTCTAAAATCAATTTTTACTGGCCATATAGAGTTCCCTTGTAAGATTCACTGTTGTGCATTTAGTGATGCTATATTTAAGATTTTTTTCTACTTTTTTGCTGATCTAACTTTGAAATATCTTTACACTAAAATAATTTTGTATATCTTTGTTTTCTTAAGACAGATTACTAACATGTTATTACTAGGCAAAAGGGAATAAAATCTTTTTAAGGATCTTCATTCACTTTTTAAAATTACACCCTGTAAAATTTGTATAAGATTAAATTCCAATGAACAGCTTTCTGGGAGTGCCGCTTCTCCATAGTAATTCCCAACCCAGTTCCTCACAAACCATTGTACTCCATTCAGTTATACATAGACACTTGTAAATTTCTTATGCAAAAATGGCATTTCATTAATTTCATTGCAATAAGATTGACATTTCATATTTATTGACCATTTTATTTATTCCTGTGTAAATTACTTTTCAAAATAATTCTTGAATATTTTCTATTGGGATATTTACTAATTTTTTCATTAATCTATGAATTTTATTTTTTGTTACTAATATAAATTATGTCATATGTGTGGTGATTTTCCTAGGTTCCTAAATATCAAACTTCAAGACTGGATATATCAGTTTTTGGCCTCATGGCCTCTTCCTTTATTTTATAGATGGAAATGCTCTTTAAAGCAGATGGTTTCATTCTTAAAATGTCATTATTTAGTCTATTATTATTTTATTTTGCTATATTATGCAAGGAGAGTATACTTTTTAAATATTTTGGCCCAGAAATTAATCAATTGTCTCAGAACCATTTGAAGAATAATCAAGATATTTTCCCCATTGATTTGTAAGTAACCAAAACTTAAGTAGGTTTTTCTTGTGTCATTTCTGTTTATCCTTATGCCAGGTGTAAATCTATGTAAATTAATTGGCATAGCAATGAACTTTACTATAGTTAATTTTTTTGTGTTATCATTTAGAAAAGCCATTCATCTAAATCAACTTTAAAGTGTTATACAGGTTTCTATTTTTCCCTTATTAAAAAAGCAACACGACTGCTATTTTTATAATATTTAGTCTCCCAGGAAAGTCTCTCCAAACAATACTTTTTTTATGCTCCTCAATAAAGTCTTGTATGTTATATGGACAGGAAAAAGCATAAAGACTCTATACAGTTCTTACAGAATCATTCTCAGGTATGTATTTGTAATTAATACTTTGATAACTTTTTTCTAAATAAGTGTGTATACTTATTTTGCTAATAACCATTTAAATTAATTTACCAAGTCTTATTTCATTTTAATTATCTGTAGTTGGGTTTTCTGAATGTTCTAGAAGATAACTGTATTACCTACAAATAAATTTGTTCAGTATTTTTGCATCTTTTTTCCTTAATTTTTCTTATTCCTGTCTTATCTTCTATTGGCTAGAACTCCCTCAACAATGTCAAATATTCATGATTATGGTTTATATTCTCACTATCGTTCTCTCATAGAAGTACTTCAAGTAATAATTGCGCTTAGTCACATTTTTACATTTTATCTGCTGTAGATTATTTAATTTAACAATCAAAACTACTCTTTTAGGTAGATTCTGTTATTGCCCTCATTTTATAGGAGAGTATACCTGCTTGATAAAGTTAATTTGCCTAAGATTGAGTCATATGACAAAGTCGTATTTAATCTGAAGAAGACTGACTATATACGGAGTATGTTGTCTTATTCAATTTAGTGCCCCCCATCACAAAGTGTCATTTGTCTGAGAGTTTGGCATAGGTATTCCCGTTTTAGGAAATATCTTTTTTATTTTTTTCAAAGCTGAGGATTAAACCCAGGATCTGGTGCATGCTGAACAAATACTTTTCCACTGAACTACCCACCCAGCAAGGAAATGCCTTTATATTTGTAATGTATGTTCTTTATTAAATCATAAATTCACTGTAAAAATTAAAAAATTTAAAAAATACAAAAAAATCATAAATTCATAGAGAATTTTATTAAATCCCTTCCATCATTTATTGAACCATCATTTGCTCTCCATTGATACATCTTTGTGTTTCTAGAATAAACAAATTTGTCTATAACATGATCATTTTAATGTGCAGATGACATGATTTTCCTAAATTATTTTACTGATAGTCTGTATTAGTATTCTTATTTTCTTGCCTGTCTGTCCTATCACTATTGAGAAAGAGAAATTTCTCAATGTAATGATGATTTTAAAAATTTCTCCCTTAAGTTGTATCTGGTTTTTTTTTGTTTTTTTTTTGTTTTTTTTTTTTTGCTTTATGTATTTTAGGCTATTTTAATAGGAATGTGCAGCTTTTAGACAGTTATATTTCCTTGGAACTAACCCTGTTAGAACTAAGTGTTTGATTCTTAATAATGCTTCTTTTGGGTTTTGAATGATAAATTTTCCCTTCTTTTACTTTTATTGTTTTGCAACACTTTTATTTTTAGTGTATGCCTTGTACATAGAATAGTTATTATATATCTTAATGAGTCCAATTTCTTTACATTTGTCATAATTAATCACATAGTGGTATGTAGTTGGAATTTTTTCTACCATTTATTCTGTAATTTCTGTTCCTATCTCTTTTTCTATGTCCTCAATTTTTTTCTTCCTTAATTTTTTTTGATTTATTGTATTTTGGTGTTTATTTTTTCTTATTCTAATGCTTTCCTGCATTAGTTTGGAATTAATTTTTAGAATTTTTCTTGCCCTGTACGAGAACATTAGTACACTTCATTCCAATCTCTCCCTTTTGAATTATGACTATTACTATGTAGTCATCATAATCATGCTTAGTCCATGGGCACAAATTAAATGGTATTATTGTTATTGTACAATGTTAAAATTTGCATTTTTGGTTGCAATGTTGTATATTCACTACTTCTTTTTGAATGTCAGAAGATTGTTTTTAAATCAGTTTTCTTCTTCCTGAAATATATTCTTTAAAAATTTCTTTGACACAGGCCTATTAATGCTTTCATCATAAAATTAAAAAACTAAAATGCCTTGATTGCAAAATAAAATTCCCTTACTTTACCTTTATTCTTGAATGACAGTCTTTCTCCATTTTTGGTTCATAGCCTCTTTCTATCAGCACGAAAATTTTTAGTGCTCTATCTTTTGATTCCCTTGTTGCTGTTGAGAGGTGTGTTGTCATTCTTTGTAGGTGACCTTCATTTTCTCTCCAGTTCTTTTAAAAGCAGGCTTTACCTTTGGTGCTCTGCAGTGTCAGTATGCTTTATCTAACTATGGATTTCTCTTTATTCATTCTGCTTGAGAAATGCAAATGTTAAATCAACTCACAATCTTAGTTTTGAAAATTTTAATTGATTAGGAAACTCAAATTACAATGATAGCTGCAGTAAAACTGACATATTATCCAAGGACGATTGAACCTTGATGAACTGGTCAGTCATGGTCATGTTCAACCACTTTCAGTAAACAGGACATTTTAGTATAAATTTTTAAATTACTAGTACTCTTTTCCAGGATGTTTTAAGGGGCTACAAGATTTCCTTTAAATATTCAATAATCTTAGTATGGCTTTTTTATTTGCATTATTTTGATTTTTTTCCATTTTTATCAGATTCCTAAATAGTGCATAAAAACAAAGCTATCATAATCCATTCTTTGTTGTAGTTTGTCAAGAAATCGCATTTTAATAAAGCTTGCAATGTATATGACTTATGTTAAAATAAACCTAATTTGAAGAATTCTATCCAAGTATAAAACAGTCATGATTTATAAAATTTCCTAAGAGGATTTCAAATTGATTTTTTTTTCTGTATTGGGTATTGAACCCAGAGTCCTGAACGTGCTTGTCAAGTGCTTTAACACTGAGCTGTAACCCCAATAAGCTGTTAATTTTTTAAGTGCCACAAAATTTGCCAAATTGATCTCATCTTGGCATCTTCAATGATGTCTGTATAAACTGTAGGTGTGATTTGCATAATTGTGATTATTAAAGATTTATGATACTTAGTACAAATTTTAAAAAAGAAAACAAAAAATCTTCCTGAATGCACATTTATGTTTTTCATGATTTGTAGAAAAATTTCAACTGTTATGACTTCAACTTACTTTTATGGTCTTCTTTCAGGACTCCTTTTTTCTTGTATGTTAGACTTTATATTATCCTCTATCACTGTTAGCTTCTGTTTTGTGTTTCATAACTTATTATTTTTCACCCATATATTTTGTGGAATTATCTATCTCTGTTTTTAATCTGCTGTTTAATCTGTGCATTGAGGGTTTTGTTCAACAGTTACATTTTTACCCCTGAAACTCTATTGTTTTTCAAATCTAGGTGGTCATTCCTGCTGGTATTTTTGTCATTCCATCTTCCAGGTCATTGCATACTGCATATATGACTATTCAGTACTCTGTTTATAACTCTGAATATAGACACCCCCCCACAAAAAGAGGTTTAAACCCATTGGTTTTTTAAAATTTTTCTTTTATCTTTTTTTAACTCTACCTAATGGAGACTTGTTCACTTTGGAGCTTGATGATCTCTTGCAATTTGGTGAACTCCAAATTGCACAATCTTTATCTGTAAAGATTCTGCAGGAATAAATTGGAGATGCTTTCCTTGATACATTTGATATTTGCCTCTGCTGGAAGCAGACAAAGCTATCAATCTACAACTCCTTTAGTTCCTTTCCAAGATTCTGCCTTAAAGAGGTGTCCAGTTCAGCTCCCACCCCTTAGCTTTGGCCCCAAGTGTTGCATCCTGTTTGCAGGCTGTATGACTGCCATGGGCACTGCTGTCATGATAGTGTGTGTTTTTTGGTCTCCTCATGACTTACTGCCCCAACAATGAGTCTTCATGGTTTATTATCATGAAGTATGTTTGAAAGGTCCCACTGATTATTATGCCAGACTTTTGAAAGCAGAGAATCCTGTTTGATCTTTAGCAGTGGAATTATATGTGTTGAATATAAAACATAAGAATAAAAATTCTAGCAGTTGTATGGAATGTAAATTAGATCCAATTCTGCATATATTAATTCTGTGATATATATTGAAACATAGTAATACATAATTTAACTCTGCCTGAATTATAACATAAAACTGACTTGATGTGATAAAAAGCGCCTCTACTTAAAAATAGTTTGGATTTTGAAAAACTTTTCCTGATGCTGTTTGTTAGCAAATCTGATGGGACATTATTTCATCTGATTAGGACATAGCATCTTGATAAATGTGAGTTGTACATCTATTTCTATGATGATTGCTTCCAAACCCTTCATTATGGTCTCATATTGCTGCTAGGGTGAATAACCCCCCAAAGGCTGCAGATCTCCTACAGAGTAAAACTAAAATGATAGCCCATGTTTACCAACACTGTAATGACAGTTAAGATAGTGTTCTCTAAGGGTACACTCATACATTGCTGATGGGATTGCAAGTTGGTGCAGCCAACTGGAAAGCAGTGTGGAGATTCCTTAGAAAACTTGGAATGGATCCACCATTTGATCCAGCTATCCCACTCTTGGCCTATACCCAAAGGACTTAAAATCAGATTACTACAGTGATTCAGCAACATCAATGTTCATAGCTGCTCAATTCACAATAGCTAGATTGTGGAACCAACCTAGATGCCCTTCAATAGATGAATGGATAAAGAAACTGTGGTATATATACACAATGGAATATTACTCAGCCATAAAGAAGAATAAAATTATGGCATTTGCAGGTAAATGGACAATGTTGGAGACTGTCATGCTAAGTGAGATTAGCCAATCCCCAAAATCCAATGATCTCTCTAATAAGTGAATGATGATCCATAATGCGGGTGGAAGGGAGGCAAGAATGGAGGAAGGATAGATAGCGTAGAGGGAAGGGAGGGGTGGGGTTGGGGTGGGGGGGGTAAGAATAATAACAGAATGAGACAGACATCATTGCCGTCTGTACATGTATGAATGCACAGATGGTGTGACTCTACTTTGTGTACAACCAGAGAAACAATAGATGTACTCTATTTGTGTTCAATGGATCAAAATTAAATAAATTAAAAAAAAGATAGTGTACTCTTGCTCTGTAATAGCTTTATTTAAGCTATGAATCTCTTATCATAGCCTCAAAACTAGATTTTTAAATTTTTAGTGAACAGATATATTATTGTTTAGAGATTAGTTGTCCCCCAAAAGCTCATGTGTGAGACAAAGCAAGAAGGTTCAGAAGTGAAATGATTGGGTTATGTGACTTTTAACCTAATCAGTGTATTTATCTCCTGGTAGGAATTAATTGGGTGGTGACTGTAGGCAGATAGGGTGTGTCTGAAGGAAGAAGAGCATTGGGGGCTTGCCTTTGGGGTATATATTTTGTCTGTGGTAAGGGGAGTCTCTCTCTCTCTCTCTCTCTCTCTCTCTCTCTCTATCTCTCTCTCTCTCTCCCCCACCTCTCTTCCTCTCTCCCTCTGTCCCCCTTTCCCTCCTCCTGGTGTCATGTCCTGAGCCATTTTCCTCTACCACACTCTTCCTCCTTGATGTTCTACCATACTTTGGGCCAAGAGCAATGGAGTTGGCCCTCTGTGGACTGATGCTTCTGAAATTATGAGCCCCAAAATAAACTTTTCCTCCTCCAAAATTATTCTCGTCAGGTCTTTTTGTCACACCAGTGAAAAAGCTGAGTACAACAAGACAGGCGGAGAAATTATAGCTACAGGAGAACCTAAGTGAGAATGAGAGAGCCGAGTTTTAGTCAGAGCACATGTTCAGCCTCTAATTGCATATGGTAGTTCTCTGATACTATCCTATATAGTGCACAGACTTGCTCCCAGAAACTGAAAGTATTCAATATAAACCAGAAGGTACGAAGTCTGTGAAAGAATCACAGCTAGAAAAATCAAATATCAGTCCATTCCAAAATAAGGTATTTATATCACCTACAGGTTCATAGTGTATGCAGGTGAGGAGTAGAGAGGAGGGAATACTCATCTTGGGAAGAAGATCAGTGTAGTCACTGAAAGTCTAAGTTGAACTGGATTGACAAGAAATCAATACGTTTGGACCCATTTATCTTAAGGGAATATTCCTTCTCATGCCAAATGTTGTATTCCTTGTCAGTGACACTCAAAATGGTTCAACTCCTGGTTCTTTCCCATCCCTTTGCTCACTTTTAGTGGGATAGGTCAACTGCAGGTAAAAAATGGAAAGAACGAATTGGAGATATGCAATTTACTTCCACCCTTTTCTGTATTGAAGCAAGTTGCCCACAGGAAGCAGGCATTCTCCACTGTGCCACCAGGGACAAGTTCTTTCCTCTATATGTGAAGGGTGGTTGGAAAGGGATAGGGTTGCCATCTTACAGCCCTGCCTGAGATTGGGCAGGTAAATCTGCCAGATTCTCTTGTGCAGTAAGCAGGTTGATTTGGCTCAAAATACTGTATATCCTATATTGTTCAAATTATGCTCTATTGGCAATAAACGTGACACTCTTATTCTTCCAGTGACTAAGAATTCCTGGGGCAAGAGGAATGCTCTTTACTATTTTCTTTTGTAGCCCAATCACATTAGCCATTCTTTTTGTTTTGGTTTATTTGTTGTCTTCTTCTTGTGGAATCTGAAACAAAAATTCCAATTGTAAAATATTTGAAATAATGTGCTATGTAAAAAATACCCTGCAACAGCACTGCATCTATGGAGTAAAACTCCCAGAGTTGAACCAATTTCTGTGATGTTTTGTTCAGGGTTATAAACACATGCTTCTTAATTCAACTCAACTTCCAAGAATTTCACCAACATTATCTATGGTGTTGTTTTGTTGTCACATTTGATGCATTACATTCCTCTGGGACAGATTTTAAATTTGTCTTTATATTCACTTTGCAGCAAGAGCTCTTCTTGTTGCATCACTAGCTGTAGTGATTGCCAGAGAGAATGTGCAGAGAGAGGCTGCATTGATCATTTTTGTCATCTGTAATTTAAGGCAATTTGATGAATTTATTTACTTGGTAAGACAGAGATTAGAGAAGAAAAGGGCAAACAATTAATTCTTTAGCAATGCATGTAATGCATGTAGGAAAGACCTACATAAAATCAGACCACTACTAAGGTTATTTTTGTCCCATTTTGTACCAACACTACTTACAATGATAGAAAAATATTTCCCCCTGACTAAAAATTTTTATTTATTCTGAATGCCAAGGTTGGTGTTTCTTAAATCAGTATGGTGAATTATTTCCTTGTATACATGAGATCACCTTCAATAACATCTTGCTCTCTATTTACTTCCCTGGATTGCTCTAACATGACATGATATTCTGCCAACTACAGGGGCAAAGCTTTCTTTGACTTGCTAGTTATCATGAATGCATACTAATGAATGTTTTATCAGTAATCCCACTCCAAAACCATCCCACTGGTTTTGGAGTGGGATTACTGCACAGGTGATCCTGCTTGTTCATGAGATGGCCAAGTAACCACCATACTGCCAATGCTGAAACTGTGCTGTGGCCAGGTTTACTTGGTTGAACAGTTCAGTTCAATGACCATTCATTGAGAGCCTATTATGTGCCACATGTGGTGGCCAGAAACAAGTGCACATTTCCTTTCCTCATCATTCAAGTAAATGGTTGCCTTTAAATGAGTTTTATTTGTTCCAAAATATTTTCATATTTTTAGGGTTTTACTTTCTACTCCATGCAAACTACAACTAGTTGCCATGTTCTTTGTAATTTATTGGAAGAATTTCTAATTACTTCCTTCCTAGATCAGTTTGCAAGTCTGTCAGGGGGTGATGACAAGGAGCATCCATGCATGGGAAATTTGAAGATTAAAAGTTTAAATAAGTGACTTTTTAAAATTCACATTTAATTTCAAACTGAAATTAGCCTGAAAGAATATTGCTTTTTTCTGACTGTTTTATTTTCCATTGGGTTTCCAGTCTATGAAGTAGAGCTACATTTAAGTATAGCAAGAATTGTGAATATGTGTTCAGATCAAAGTGATGACCTTAACTAATATAGCTAGATAGTGACCCTCTGAAACCAGGAAGGAGGCAAAAGCAAGCTCTCCTGTTTTTATACCACACATACTCATGAGCTTGTGGCGCGCGCGCACGCACACACGGATAGTTACAAAGAAAGTGTGCTATAATGAAGATAAGAAATAAAGAAATATTAGTTTGCAGGGAAAGGTCCATAAATATTGCTTTTTAAAAGACTTTTTATGACTCTAAATCCCACAAAAACTTCTCAAATGCCTGTGCTCAAACACAATGCAATTATCTGGCAAGAAATTCAAACCATATTATTCATCATATAACAAGCAATATTTTGTTCGTTTCTAAAAATAGTGGAAATAATCTATCTGCACATTTTTTTTCAATATTTAGCTAATATCTACTATGTGCCAGATTCCATGAAAAGCACTACAAATATTGTGAATAAAGAAAAATCAAGTTTCTAGCCTTGGAAGAGCAGCCTATTTGGAAAGAGTAACATAAATTCACAAAATAGTTTCATATAGTTTGTGCTAACATGTAACTACTAATGGCAGTTTAAATAGCATGTTTTGCTTTAAAAGCACCAAAAAACCACAATCAACCAGGTATTGTGGTACACATCTGCAATCCTGGGCAGCTGCTTTGGAAGCTGAGACAGGAAGATTGCAAGTTCGAGGTCAGCCTCAGCAATTTAGGAAGACCCTATGCAATTTGAGACCCCACCTCAAAATTTAAAAATGCAAAAGGCGGGGGCTTTAGCTCAGTGGTGAAAGTGCCCCAGGGTTGAATCCTTGGTACCCATCCCTCCCTGCAAAAAACAATCAAGAGAAAGCTATCATTAAGAATTTTTAAAATTCTAGTATACCACAGAATCTTCTCCTTTGGTGTCTCCCAAAGATCCCGAAAATAGATAAGTATTTATACTCCCATATCTGAAATCTTTTGGAAGATCTTTTGGACATTTCTAGAAATGTACACATTTATTTTACACTATTATTTTTATTAATAGAAACAGCTTCCATTTATTGAGCAATTATCATATGCAAGGCTCTATGAAACACATTATCTTAGGTAAACCTCATAGTGACTCTAAAAAGTAGCCTCAGGCAAGAAGAGATTAATTTGGGCTAGAACAGTGAAGTATTTGAATCAATCTCAGTCATGCTCTAAAGGCCCTGTTATTCACCACCAGATGAGTTGCTTTTTATTTTGCATGGAAACTTCCATCTGCTTTTCTATGTTTCCAAGAAATGAAGACAAAAATTTAAATTAAAAAATGAAGTACATGGGATAGGGATTTAGTTACAGTGGATGCTATTTGAATTGTAGGGATCTAATGTGTGTGTGTGTGTGTGTGTGTGTGTGTGTGTGTGTGTATAGGGACTCCATTAATATGTATTTTTGTGGCAACTGATTATTGTTTTATTGAAATGCACATTAATTTCCAGCCCAATAAATTAAGAATTGGATCAGTGGTTCCTCACTACTTTTTGCGCATGTCTTTTGGTCCATAGCTTGAGGGTAAGGACTTTTAAAAAACATTGATTCAGAGAGAGAAATCTGGTGGAAAACTTCAGTTCTCTGAAACAGGTTGCTTCTTATAATGCCTAAGACAGGGTGCCGGATGCACTCAGAGTTCTGCTTTAAGACCTGGAAGAGTCTGGCTGGTGGGCCTATTTATAAAGTAAAGCTCTTGATAAAAATGTATCTTGCAGCACATCTGGTTTGATTTAGCACCGTCCACAGAAACCTTGTATTTGCCTTAGAAGCCTCAATCTCTAGGGGTTCCAGCATACTGAATTATCCATGAATATCATCTAGGCATGAATAATACAATGTTTTTGCCTCTATTAGCTACCTGAATCACTAATCATGAGTATTTATTTCTGATGTGTCATGTTATCTTTCTGATGAGTCATGTTACCTTACGGACTCTTTGGCAGGGAAGAGGCATGTCATTTTGCTAAAATGAGTTACTGCCGGACATTGAAAAAATCTCATAAAATAAAGTACCTACTTGGGTAAATCACCTGATCAATAGCCTAAAATATCAAACAGCTACAACAGAAAGTACAGAATGTTCACACTGTACGCGAGCAAACAACCTGCAAGCAGAGTCCTTTTCACTCTGCAGTCTCTTCAAGGGTTAGTAAGGAGAGCCAAGCCTTCAGTCCCCCACACTCTCTTCCAATATATCACTCTATTTTAAAACAACAAATCACCTCCCTTTTCCCAAATGCTAAATAGCACATTATTCTGGAAAGAACCCAGCTTGGAGTCAAAATTTTAAGTTCAAACTCCTGGCAGGCCCTTTACTAGTTCTATGACTTCAGCCACATTAGCTGAGTTCTCCCAGCTTTGGTGTCTGTAGGTCAAACCTCCTGGAGTTACTGTGGGTTTTGAAAGAGATGACTGCTGTGAAATGCCTCGCCCAAGGTCTGTAGAGCCAGTGAATCAGTGGGGGCTACTTTTATATTGGTTTGCTGTTACCCTGCCACTTATTGATTTATAAGTAAGATGCCAGTCTCCGTACATTGTATTTATTCAATTCAATCAACGTTTTATTTCTCTTTTTAGAGTATCAATCATAAAATTGTGTGAAAGAGTGGCACAGGCTATGAAGTATGAGTCAGAACTACTAATCATGTACGTCCCTGAATGAGTCATCTGATCTCTCTGGAATTCCATTTTCTCTACAGTGTGTGAGCACTGAGATCATCCTTACCGTTCTTTTCAGCTCTGACTTGCTATAGCCATGATTGGAACTTTCAAGAGAAACAAAACCAAATCAAGGAAACTGTGGGTCTCTGATTATGCCTTTAAATATTAATATAAACTGGTTAACATCAGGTTTGTAAAACAGGTCCATTTGATGAAAAAGTTCTATAGTCAGAGAGGTTTATCAACTGGAAACACAGATCACAAATACAGTAAAGGTGCAAATGAGTGGCCAAAGAGGAAAAATTGTTGCAAATCTAAGATTTCTTGTCAATTTAGAGAATGTCAGAGACATGTTAAAAAGGAAGACAAGCACCGTTGTTGACAAATTGAAGTTCTACATGAAATGCTGAAAATTAAGACTAACAATAGGGTTCTATGGTTTTAACATGACAATAAGCAATAATCATAGGCATTTGATAAGCATCAACAGCACTCATTATTGAGCATACTCTGTGGCTGGTACACACACAGACCTCATGGTCTATCCTTTAAGGTAATGTATTTTATGCAGAAAGTGAACACTGATTCTACTAGATAAAGATATTGTCTTCAAGAGAGATCACATTTCCTGAAACATTAGATCTAGGCAGTATTAGGAACCATAACGGAAAAAGCTGCACTATTTAAAAGCTGTGTGGGTGGTGGAACTCAGCCACGTGTGAAACTCTGGGGGACCTATTTCAGTTTCAGTACTCTGGAGACACAATGACTTGCTAATGGGTACTTACAGTCTCTGTACTGATATGCTTAGCAGCATACTGGAAGTAGACTTTTATCTGTAAAATAGGAGATGGTTAGTATCTATTTTATACCCTTGCTATAAGGATTAAATAAGACACAGTACTGCACATAATAGATATCTAGTAAGTGTAAGCTAGTATTGGTAGTAATGGCAACATACTACCAAGGAGTACATAGAAACTTTATAGAAATCAAAGTTGCCAAAAGATCTCACATCTAGGAGTCTAAAAAGGATATTTGTAATTGTTAACAATATTAGAGCTTTTTAGTAATACTAAAGAGATAAAGCAATCTGCTCCTTGAGAAAATTCTGTATGCATGCTATAATTAAGAATATTCTCTTTTTCTTCTTTCTTTTTTTAAAGAGTGCATTATAATAGTTGGGTTCATTTTGACAAAATCATACATTCATGGAATTTGATTTACTTCATTTCAGTCTCCAGAGCTCCCCCCTTTCCCTCCCCTCTTCCCAAGAATTTTCTTAATGGAATGTAAGTTTTGGCAGTTGCTGTTTGAGAGCACTTAGATAGGAAAAGGGTGGAATGAGGGCTGATCATGGTACTTGGAATGGTTAGAGAAATGAATAAGATGCACAATCTGGTGGGGTCCACTGAGTGAATTGTTGTACAGAGAAAAGCAATACTGTCTCCTGATTGGTCTGTTGGAGTTATAACTCAGACCACAGCCAGACCAAAATGAAGGAATTATTTCAAGAAGGAGAAAGATTCTTTGCCGGTTTCTGTGAAGCGAACAAGGAAACAACCTAATAAAGGGATATTAATGATTATGGCAGAGACCTGTGTCATAGAAAAAACGTCTCTTTTTCTTACATAAGCTATCTGGGCAGTTAGGATTCATCACTTACGATTTGCTTCTGGAAAGTCAGATAACACTAATAATCTGTTAGAAAAATTTCAAGCTTTAGAATTTAAAAATGTGGTTTACATCTGTCTCAAGGACTGACAAATAATGTTCATAGGGTGTTTGCATCTTAAGGGAGAAGGGTATGAAAAATGGTGGGATGAGACAGATGTCATTACCCTATGTATGATTACACAAATGGTATGAATCTACATCATGCAAAACCATAAAAATGAAAAGATGTACCCCATTTGTGTACAATGAATCGAACTGCAATCTGTAAAAATCAAAAGAAAAAAACTACTTTAAAAATTTCCTATCTATAGCAGAAGTAAAACCAGTATTCAAGGCTCCAATTAGGGATCAAACAGCAGAAAACCTTTATAAAATCTCAGTTGAGTATGGTGTATGGTGATGACTGAGAAATAACTAAATTCAAATCAACTCGAACTGAGTTTGAAGGTAAGAGAATTCTTGAAGTGATGATTAAAAAATAAATAAATTACATGTTTCCCTTAGGGGCTTATTTGGTTACTTGTAAAATTCTGGTTTTTCTGACTTTCCTTCAGGATAGGAATAGACACCTACAAGAGACTGGTTTAAAGGCACCAAAAACACTTCATTATCTGTCTTATTTGGCTTTGAATATTTTAAGGCCACATCCTGTCTCTCCTTCTGGCTCCTCCAGGCATAATAAACCTTCTCCTGGAACCACTGAGGCAAAGATACTGTCACTACTGCTCTTAAAGACCAAAGAAAGACTCCTCTGTGCTTGGTAGTGCTGGAGTTCCCTCCAGGACCTCCCAGACCTCAGTCTCCACCAAGTGCCCTGTGGACAAATATTCTCAATGCTGTAAGTGTCAACAGACAGTTGGATGTGTACTATTAAATTCTATGTTGGATTTGGACATTATCTTTTATAAATTCTAAATCAACATAAATATACTTTTATGGAGTACAACTTGGTGCCTACTAGGGGAGTTTCTTCACAGTAACTGGATTTTTTTAGGGATTATCTTTTATTGTTTTGAAATGATTCAGTTATTTCCTAGGGTAAACCACAGCCTGTTGTTTTCCTGATAAGATCTTATAGTAGGGGAAAAAATTCTTAAAATGCTACCTGGTGTCCTTTCAATTTTTCAGTAGCTCCTAGGGTTTCTGAGTTGGCTGTATGTATACAGCTTTCCACTCAAAGAATACTATTCACAGCTGCAATCCATTCCTTTGCCTCCCTCCACTTGCTTTGGGATTCAACAGTGAATACAAAGAAAACAAAATGTGCAAACAATGACACCATTGAAATTACCTGTCAATAATATTTGATATCAGTACATTGAAAAGATGGCTCCTTTAAAATTTGCAAATGGAGCATTTTTTTTTTTTACATTTTCTTTGCTGTGGCAATACTCCATATGTGTTCTTGAGCATTGAAAAGGTCTGATGAGTGTTTTTATATCTACAAGATGGTGTTGAAGTTGGGTCTAGATGATGTATAGTGGTACTGATATATTTTTTATGCTTCATGTACTAAATTTTTAAAAAGTTACACCTGCAGATTTTTATCTGTGTTCCATCAGCATAAACGCTCCAGGATCAGCACTTTTCAGTTCTCCCATGAAAAGTGATGAGGTCTTGCAAGGGCTGAGGTCATATGATCTGTCTCAGTGCTGTCTTAAATGGTTGCCAGAAGCTAGGGCATAAAGTGAGTGCTATTTTGGCCACACTTTATTGAATTCCCTCTCCAGATGCTCTACATATTTCACAGCAGAATTAGCAATAGCAATCACTGTGCAAGATCATAACTGTCCCAACTCCTCTCTCAATCCCCAACCAGTTCGCAGCTACAACTAGCTGAAGATGATGACAAACTTATTCCATCCACCTGACACTGCAAAATGTCCATGTGCTTGAGGGCTGTGGGGTTCCAAGGAGGAAGAGAGGAAGGTTAGGAGGAGCATCATGGGAATGCAGAAAGTTTGGCTTTGAAGACTGCAACTTCTCCTTGCTCGACATTCTGTATATTTTATAGGACCTAAGAGGGCAGCCAATAACCCTCAACCATGTTTCATACCCTGAGCCCCAAGCTGGACTTGTCATTTTCATTCCAAAATCACATAATCCTCCTGCAAGCCTTTGCATCCAAATCCATTTTAGCAGGCAATTTGCATAGCCAAACATTTCTCGAAAACTCTCTCCGGGGTGAGCTTACCTGGGAATCTCTATGGTGTCATCTGAAATAAAGTGACCAGGATTTTAGTTTTCATTTAAAATTGCAATCTAGCTCAGCAGTTCCGTCAAAGTGATGCTAATGCATAATAATATTCATAAGAGCTGATGCCTTGTGGGAAGGTATATTTAGAAGTTTTTCTTTCCGTGCAGCTATTTAAGGCGCGTGGATCAGTCTCCTTAGCATGGCATCCCCTCAAATATAGTAAATGACTGTCAGCAAATAAGTGTCAAAGTCAAACTGAATCTCAAGTTTTTATGCTACAACATGAGGACAAAGCCCATGCCTGAACGTCGGGACTCTGCTGTAGCCTTCCTTATTGGTTATCTATGTGATCAATATAATCTGATGATGATATTCAGATGGATTTCTCAGATATTTATTTTCCTGACAAGCTCTAAGGAATTTGTGAGTGGAGTTACTTTTCATCTCCAAGTCCATTGATATTTTTATCTCCAATATATGACTTGTCTTTCTAACATCTGCTCTCTGAAGAATTATAAATGCTAAAAGATTCATTTATATGAATGATATATGAATGTTATAACATGTTATTTCTTAATCCTGTGACTCTTCAGTTGAATGATGAGCATCCTGGTGTTCAGACTTTTGAAATTAGACTATCTTCTTGGGCTCCCAAATATCAGATTATTTTAAGTAGAAGCCACCAATACCCCTGTTTTTCAGGTGATTGACTATAATGACACAGCATATCTCGGCCTTTAGCCTTGATGAAAATTGTCACTTGGGAAAAATAGTTTTGAGAAGCCTATACAACAAATTCAGCTCACTGCATGCTTGATCCAGTCGATCAAACTATTTAAGATGCTGATAGAAATGAATTGATGGAAAAGCAATCAATTTAGTGGCTTCGAGTTGATTTGTCACATTGCTTTCCATCTTATTTTGTTTATTTATTTGTTGAAAAGTTTGACCTGTAGGCTTTGTTTATTTAGAGGGGAAACACTTTCTGGCACCCTTTAATCTCTTTTAGGAAAACCAGATTTTCTTCAGCCTGGAAGTTATTTGGAGAAACCGCCCAGTCGGTCAACTGCCTGTTGGCAACAATGTACCTAAATCAGTCTACATGATTTTATATTAAGCCTCAAGAAGAATTTCACAGCTGCACAACTGTTGCCCTTTCCATGTCCCCTTTTCCACAACCAGAATGGAATGGCTTCTGCCTCCCCCTCATTACCTACCATTGTACCCCTAGGTTTGTAGCCCATTTTCTAGAGTTTTATCCTCTACAGAAACCTTGTATACATCACTGACTTGACAGTGGTTGGAAACACATCCGAGGTTCCTTACCCAGCTTTGTCCCTTGGCTGGGGTTGGGAGGATATTAATGGGGAACGGTGCGGGGTGGACTGAGGCCCCTGTTATCATGCAAGCAATTGCTAACTGAGGACCTCTGACTTTGTAATTTGTTCTTTATGGACTCGCCTGCAGCCAATAAGCAAAATCAATAGTCTTTGCTGAAAAGTAAGCAAGTGCCAGTGTGTTATGTGACAGGTGAAGATACATGTGCTTACCAGGGGTCAGGGGCCACATCAAATTTCTTTCTGACTTCTTTTCAAAAAGCTCAATCCATTTAGGACGCATTCGTCATTGGAAAATGTTGCAGCGGGGAATAAGAAAGGCTGCTGCTCTTCTTTTCTCATTTAACGATGTTTGTTTTCAACAGCCTGTTCAATAATGTCACTGGGAAGAAATTATGTGAGAAGAATAAAGTGCTTAGAGTCTATTTATTTATTCATTCATTCATTTCTGTAGAATAACACTAGCTGTTGCTTTCTCATGTATATTAATACAGCTGTGGTCCTCCAAACATTTGTTTGTTCTATTCCTTTCCAAGAAATGGGTAAGTCTCTATCTATTGTGGTGGAATTGATTACCTGTAGTTTAAGGCAGAGGGAAGGTTATATGAGCTTAAAGGGAGACATACATATCTCCAGGCCAATATTATGGTAGGATGTAAATCTACTCAATAATTTGGCTTCTGATAAGATGCCAAGAACCTTTTCTATTTTCTCTTCACAACCATCAGACATCAGGCAGTTTTGGAGAAGGATATAAAATAAAAGGCTAATGAGCAAAAGTGGATTCAAAAGAACTAAAATAAAATGGGCTTTTAATCTTTGATATTTTATGGCTGCAATTTCTCCATTTGGCTTCTCACACTCTAATTCGTTTGAAGGTTCAACTCAGAAAACAGAATTTGAGTCACAAGCAGGATTTCTTAACTTGGTGTTAAGTCCAAACAAATAAGTGAACAGGGGATTTCAAGGCACCTGGACAACATCATAAACAAAAAACATCATGGACCCAGGCATCCAGCAGTAACCAGGCAGGCACACCAAATGAAGGTAAAACTAAGCAGTCCCAGGTGGTCTGAGAACAAGCTTTCATGGGGCATGGGATTAGCTACTTTGGCTTAGAAATTTTTCAAAAGGAAAATTTAAATTTAGGACATGTTTATGTAGAATGCAGCCTACTTCAACAGTTTCTCTGCGTCCTAGCAGTAAATCTGACTTTGTTGTTATTTTTACAACCAGGACCAGTATGAGTGTTTGCAATTCTGTCATTCCAAGGGCAAACGTACTTTGTTAAGAACCATTATAAAAACTACCATGATCCCAGAAAATGCTGTTTTGGTAGTACCATGGACTTCTTTAAATCCTTTGAGGATTCAACATTCTGCTTACTGAGTTGATGCTCAGTAAGCTTATAGGCCATCTTAATATATGAACTCATCACAGTGAAAATTCCTGCCTGCCAAAAGAATTTATAAAACCCAACTAATATCCTCCTTATTTCATGTTATATTTAACATCACAGAACTATGTTATAAGAAAGTAATTTGTGCAGTATTTTAGAATATGTTGAAGCTCGGACATTTCTCCAACTAGCATGTAAATCCCTCAAGAAGAGAGATTCTGTCTTATGTGACTGTGTCCTATATATTTTGGTTATCAATTCAGAGTTTTATATTAACAAAATATAAATCTGAATTTAAGGCTGATATAAATATATATGAATTTATCTACTGTGTCTATATGTAAACATGAATATGGGTACATTAAACTATCCCTATCAAACAAACATAATTCGTTTTATGTTTATCTTCAGGAAATGCTGGAATTTTAAAAAAATTCTGATATACCTTGAAAGGGAAGTTGTAAATTCTTTGAGAAAAAGACTCTTTATCAAATGTAAAATTCTATCAATTATAGATGGGAGTGTTATTTTTATTTAAGAAAGAAAATAATGCTATCCATTACACTGCTACATAATGCTCATGATGTTATTGATAAAGGTATATGGGCTTCATTTTCATTCACATATTATCATAATTATCTTTTATTTATGCTTTTAAGTAACTATGATAATGGGAAATGGGATGGAAATCTTTTCTCTAATGGAGTTCAACACACATCCAGTAAGTTCCTCTAGTACACTGATACACAATTACTTTTAAAGGGGCAAGCACTCTTCTAATTTATGGATATAGAAACTACTAGAAAGAATGTGAAGCTTCACTTTCTAATAGAATATCCCATGTGAATATAGAACAATTGAAATGTGGCTAGTCAAAATTGATAAATGATAAAATATAAAATACATTCTAGAGTTTGAAGACAGTATAAAAAATATAAAAAAAATCTCATTCATCATGATTTTATTGATTATCTACTGAAATGATAACATTTTGGATATGTTACATTTAATAGAATAAGTTATTAAAATTAATTTTAAGTGTTTCTTTTAACTTTTTGAAATACAGCTACTAGAGAATTTAGTTTCCATTGTGGCTCATGTTGTTTTTCTATTGGGCAGGGTTGATAAAAGGTGCATTATCCAGGTTAACACAGGTCATCAGAACCAAATTGCTACATAAGGTCTACTTGATGGTTCCTATAAATATCATTTCCTGTTCTTTTTGACTCTAATTATAAGATCCTCATGTTTTTATGCAATTTTCCTTTCAAAAATACATAACTACATGTGGTTAAATGTTTCATTTTCTTTATGCTTCTTACAAAAATGAATGTATATATTAAACTGAAAATATTGTTTGACCTGATGTTCAGAGTTTTGTTGGAATGAAAAAACAAAACAAACATACAAAAAAAAAAAAAAACAGACCCACATCAGCAATTTGTACCCTTATTTATTGATAGAAACCATCCTCAGGTTTTTCTCAGATTGATAGTATATTCCTTCCTGTTTGCTCTCCTTCTCCTCCTCCTCTTCCTCCTCCTCTGGCCTTCATGTTCCTTCCTGGTCATCCCCAACATCGCTATACTCTCAGGTTCACACAATCAGAGTTCTCATATTTAACATCTCAAAAATCTGGATGAAACTTACAATCAATGACATCATGAGCATTATGTAGCAGTGTAATTGACGGCATTATTTTCTTTCTTAGAGATAGGTAAAATAATACTCTCATGTATAATTGATAGAATTTTACATTTGATAAAAGAGTCCTTTTCTCAAAGAATCTACAACTTGCCTTTCAAAGTATGTCTGGATTTTTCAAATTCCAGCATTTCTTGAAGATCACATATGGTATTCCTTCTGCCTATCTAGACAATCAGAAGGAAGCATTGTTCAGTGAGTTGACCACTACTTTTGTGAAGAGACAGGATTGTATGGTGACCACTCCAGAATTAAGGTGCAGTGCCTTTTAGTTAGGAGCGGTGACCGCAGGCCTGGACCTATGGCAGTGATATAATTTGAAAGCTAGATCCAAGCTGCCCAGGAGGTAATGAGTTCCCATTTTTGACTTAATTAACACTTTAATGGTTATAAGGACCAAAGTCTGTCCTTAATTCCATGCCAACTGAGGACAGCAATTTCAATTGCTTTTATAACTTTGACCTCAAGGTACACAAAGAGGAAAAAAATAAAACCTGACAGTACTAAAGATCTTGTGTTATCTGGGTCACTGGAAGCCGTAGGCAGGGAGAACATTATCATCCCATTGCTTGAGTTACCTCTGAGCTCTAACCTGCTGCTTGATGTAGACCTATCAGCAACTGCTGAGGCCCCTGAGGGGCCATGGCGAGGTAAATGAGAGTTTGTGGTCTCAGAAGTGGAGCTGGGATGTGAACTCTGAGAATGCAGACAACTTTCCTAGATACCTGGCTGACGAAACTGGAAGGCCCAGAGGTGGCATCAACTGCAGAGTGATGGGAGGGGCACCGCTTCCCAGGAGAGATGTTCTCCATCCTGTTGCAGCTGGTGGAAAATTTCCATTGAAGTTAAGCTATTGTTACCTCTAGTCTGAAAATGCACTTGGGAGATAGGACATATTAAACTATCATTAGTTACCCAGACCTTGAAGGTAAATACCCAATAATCAATTTATCAATTACTTATTGAACCACACGACAGGTCAGTCACTGTGCTAGACGCTGGGAATATAATGTGAACAAAAGCAAATGGAGGGCCAAATCTTATGGCATTTTACAATTTAGTTGAAGAAACAGACATTGATAGGGTACAGTCACAGTAATAAATGCCTGATTGCAAACTGAGGTAAATTAAAGAATTTCAGTATACGTGTTTCTCACTGGTAACATGTAGAAAAAGAATATGAGACTAAGACTAGGATGCCAAAGAAAGGAAGAAAAGCTTCCTTGAGGAAGTTATCCTTGAGATATGTCAGAAATAAGAGTAAATATGAGCGGGTATTGACTAAAAAAAGGAGGAAAGCACTGTTTAAGCCTAACTAGAAGAGATTTTCAGCTCCCTTAAAGACAGGTTGTGTCTGATGAATTTTGCTAATAACCAACCAAGGAGGATGTTAGATGCTGGAACATGAAAAGATCTTTGATAGATTATTTCTGGAGGATTTGTGAAATGAAAGTTTACATATTTATGAAATAATAATTTAAGTGTAAGTGGGGAACAGAATATATTTAAGGAAAGAATAAAGAAAGATCAGAGACTTTAGTCTATGGGCAATGTGTATATTTATTTTGGAAGACATATTGCTAAAGGACAAGATGGCTGAGCAGAGAAAGGAAGCCCAGCCCAGCAATTCCCCAACCCCAGACTTGTGAAGTGGGAAGACTGCTCCTCAGTGAGGTGAGTAACAAAGGAACCTCACTGAAACATAATACTGAACTGTAAGGAAACAAAACATCATAGAGCTACAGAAAGTTGGTAACTTGAACATAAGAAGTAATACCTTAGAGATGGGCCAGCTCCCACAACCTGCAGAGCAGAGTGAGGAGGACAGGCAAAAGAGACTAAAGCATAAGGATAAATTGACTTAGGGAAACCTATGGTTTACAGAGGAAGGCTGATTTTAACGGACACAGACTTGGTAGGGTAAGCATCTCAGTGAAAACAAATCCAAACCCTCCATCCCACCACCCCCAGGAGCTGTCCAGGACTTGGAAACCTTTCTGGTTCAGGCACAAAATGTCAGTGCACCCAATTATATTAAAACAAAACAAACAAACAAACAAAAAAACCCAACACTATAACATTAAGTTTCAGACCCCAACACAATAATACCAGGTGATTTCAACTAACCCTTTATACCCTTATCACCAATATACAGGTCATCAAAACATAAAAATCAATAAAGATTCCCCACCTAAATAAAACTATATATCAAAGGGACCTAACAGACATCTATAGAATATTTCACCCCAAAACAACTGAATTTACCTTCTCAGCAGTTCATGGAACTTTTTCCAAAATAGACCATAATACAGGTCACAAAGTACATTTTAGCAAATACAAACAAAACAAAACAAAACAAAACAAAACAATATAATCCCATGCATCCTATCAGGTCATAATGGAATGAAACTAGAATTCAGCAGCAAAAGAAATAATAGAAACCACATAAACACATGGAGATTGAACAAAACTTTCTTAAAGGAAGAATGGATCAAAGAAGAAATGAGGGTAGAAATCAAGAAATTCTTAGAAATGAATGAGGACAGAGATACAACCTATCAAAAACTCCAGGACAGTACGAAAGCTGTTCTAAGGAAGAGTTATAGCACTGGTGCCTGCATTAAAAAAAAAAAAAAAATAGAGAGGTCCCAAATAAATAAATTTATGCTCCACCTCAAGGCCTTAGGAAAAGAACAAACTAATTCCAAAATTAGTAGAAGATAAGAAATAATTAAGATCAGAGCCAAAATTAATGAAATTGAGAGTAAATTAAAAATACATAGGATCAATGCAACAAAGAGGTGGTTCTTTGAAAGATAAATAAGATTGATTAACCCTTAGCCAAATTAACCAAAATATAGAAAGAGAAGACCCAAACCAATAAAATTAGAGATGAAAAAGGAGATTTCACCACAGACACTTCTGAAATCCAAAGGACCATCAGAAAGTATTTTGAAAATTTATACTAAAAAACTTATATTCATAAGAATAAGAGACCTAGAATAGCCAAAGCAGTACTGAACAAGAAAAGCAATGCAGGAGGCATCACTATACCTGATCTGAAATTATACTACAGAACTATAGTATCCACATTAAAATAGACAGGCAGACAATGGAACAGAACAGAAGACAAAGAGACAAATTAATATACCTACAACTGTCTGATACTTGACAAAGGTGCCAAAAATTTATTTTTGAAGAAAAGGCAGCCTTTTTAACAAATGGTACCAGGAAAACTGCTATATATAGCAAAATGAAATTAGATCCCTATCTCTCACCTTACACAAAAGTCAAATTGAAATGGCTCAGAGACTTAGGAATTAGACCAGAAACCTTGCAACTGGTAGAAGAAAACATGGGCCAATGCTCCATGATATTAGTGCTGGCAGTGACTTCCTTCATAAGAAATTAAAGTACAAGAAATAAAACCAAGAATCAATAAGTAGAATTCCATCAATAAGTGGGAGAAAAATTTTGTCAGCTACTCTTCCAATAGAGGCTTAACACTCAGAATATATAAAGAATAAAAACACTTAACAACAACAAAATCTCCAAATAATCCAATCAATAATTGGGCAAAGAGCTAAACAGAGACATCTCAAAAGAAGAAACAAGAATGGTCAACATATACCTGAAAAAATGTTCAATATCTAGCAATCAGAGAAATGCAAATCAAAACTAACATTTCATCTTACTCCTGTCAGAATTGCAATGATCAAGAATACAAGCATACAATAATAAGTGCTGGCCAGGATATGGGGGGAAAGTACGCTTGTGCATTGTTGGTGGGATTGCAGACTAGTAAAACCACTCTGGAAAACAATATGGAGATTCCTCAGAAAAGTAGGGATGGAACTGCCAAATGATCCAGTTATCCCACTCCTTGGTATTTTCCCCAAAATTTCTAAATCAGCATTCTATAGCAATACATTCACCTCAATGTTTATATCAGCACAATTCACAATAGCTAAATTATGGAATCATCCCAGATGCCCATCAATAGAAAAATGAATCAAGAAACTGTGGTATATATATACACAATTGAGTTCTTTTCATCCATAAAGAAAAATAAAATTATGCATTTGCTGATAAATATGTAAAAAGGAAGAACATCATCCTGGGTGAAATAAGCCAAACTCAGAAACTCAAAGATAGAATATTTTCTCTCATTTGTGGAAGCTAGAGCAAAATCAAGGAAAAGAGGAGAGAAGGATAGGATAACATAAATATATAGGGACGATCAGTAGTGGAAGGAGATGGAGATGCAGAGTGGAGGGATGGGAAAGGGGAGGTAATGTGGAATGATCCTTAAAAATCATGTTATGTACATATATAAATAAACCATGGGGAACTTCAGTTTTATGTAGACTAAAAGAACCAATCAGATATAAATAAATTGATGAGCAAAATGAAGAGTACACAGAACATAGTAGAGGAAGGAGAAAGGAGAAGTGAAGGGAGGATAGGAGGGGACAGGGGATCTTGAACTGAAATCAAATTCCATGTATGTATGGTTTTTTCAGGTTGACTGCAAATTAAAACAACTCTAAGATTTCATCTTACTCCAATTAGAATGGCTACTATTAAGAACACAAGCAATAATAGGTGTTGGTGTGAATGTGGGGAAAAAGGCACATTTGTACATTGCTAATGGAGTTACAAATTGGTGCAGCATCTCTGAAAAGCAGTGTTGAGATACCTCAGAACACTTGGAATGGACCCACCTTTAGATCCAGTTATCCCACTCCTTGGCTTGTACCCAAAGGACTTAAAATCAGCATGCTACAGTAATGCAGCCACATCAATGTTTATAGCAGCTCAATTCATAATAGCTAGATGGTGGAACCAATCTAGATGCCCTTCAACAGATGAATGGATGAAGAAACTGTGGTATATATACAAAATGGAATATTATTCAGCCATAAAGAAGGATAAAATTATGACATTTGCAGGTAAATGGATGGAATTGGAGAATATCATGCTAAGTGAAATAACCCAATCCCCAAACACCAAAGGCTGAATGTTTCCCTGATAAGTGGATGATGATACATAATGGGGGTGGGGAAAGAGAAGAACGGAGGAATTTTAGATTACGTAGAGGAAAATGAGAGGAGGAGGGGGCAGGGGTAGGAAAGATGGTGGAATGAGACAGACATCATTACCCAATGTACATGTTTGATTACATGAATGATGTGAATCTACATCATGTGCAACCATAGAAATGAAAAGTTGTAACCCATTTGTGTACAGTGAATCAAAATGCAATCTGTAAAAATAAAACAATATAAATAGAAACACATGGTTACTTTCTTCTCTAAACTAGAATTCTTCTAAAGTGGGTAAAATAAGGTGTGTGTGTGTGTGTGTGTGTGTGTGTGTGTGTGTGTGTTTGCACACATATGTACATATTTTCCATTTCTGGGACAGAGGCGGCCAAAGTAAGACATGACTAGACATCAGATAAGAGAATAATAGAGAGGACAAAAGGTCAGAAGAGAAAGAATGTAAGGTTTAGAGAATTCATTCTCCATGGTGGTAGGAAAAGAAATCAAGTTTCAGAGGAACAGGAAAAATATGAGATTCCAAGCCACTGATGCTTGGGCAGATTGGTGCTTTCCAAAAGGTGGGAACTGAGAACACTGAGCCACTGAGGCTACTACACATTGATGCTGCTTCTGAAAAGGGTAGCATGAAAAGACTGGTTTTTTCATGAATGAATTGAATTGATCTAAATTAGGCATAGCAAATGTATTCCATCTTACAAGCCAAGTACTATTGATGGAAAGCTCATACTTCAGAACATTGAGTTTAAGATACAGAAACCACATCTGAACTTAGCAGGAAAGAACCCTTCACGGATTCTCAAAGCCTATCATAGACAAGGGAATAGATTGCCTATTGCATTTTTGCCACCCCTGCTCTAATTAATCTGATTCTCCTGCTATTTCCATAGTTTTCCTCTTTCCTTTGGCCATCTAGTACTATTCCAAGAGATAAGAAGAAAGAAGCCATTACAAAAACCTTTAATAATTGTCATTTTATAGAATCTGTATTAGCTAATCTGAATTTTTCTTTGAATGATTTTAGAGAAGACATAACATCATCAAACAATGAAGGCAATTTTCTTAACACAAAATAGAAAATTCTGGTGCTGGGAAGTGTCAGGTCTTTTTTGGTCTCAAATCCCCTTATCTCTCACCAGGGCAAGAAGGGTAATGTTTATAACATCTGAATCTCTGAGCCAGCGAATAAAAGATATCAGTGTTACTTAGCTGAGACATGAATAAATATTCATAACAATGGCACATGAATAGCTAATTGAATGACTTTTGTTAATATTAAACTAGATATTCATGGACATGTGCCTTTTTCTATAATGAAAATACTGCCTTGGGCTAGTTTTGTTTTTCTTGTCTAGAACAATTTATGTGCTTTCACTGAAATGAATATAAACTCCTATCCTCATGACAAAAGAATTCACCATTAATTTGAGTAAAGAATTTCTTTATTCCCTTTGTGGTATGCTTTATTGAGAAAGCAAACCCTAAATGTATCTTGAAATTTTTGTTCATACATAATATTTAATTTCAACAACACATTCAATGTCTATAAATAGAGATTTCTAGGATTATTAAGACCAGACATATCATTATCAAATCCATAAGAGATTTTCTTTTGATTAATTTAAAAAGTAATAAAAACAAAGAAAAGCAAAATAAAATTCCTATGTGGCTGTTTGTATGAAGTTCAAACCTATTCTTTACCTTATTTCCTCCATCTTTTTTCTCCATTCCTTTTCTTGCCCTCTCCTATTTTCCTCAAGTTCATAGAAATGCATATTTGGTTTTGATTGGTTACTTAGTATTTCTGCCCCCATCACACATTTCATTTTATTTTATTTGGACCAGGTATTGAACCCAGAGGTGCTGGTGCTTAACCACTGATCCACCCACTGATCCACATCCCCAGCCCTTTATTTATTTATTTATTTGTTTATTTATTTATTTATTTTTATTTTGAGACAGGATCTTGTTAAGTTGCTGAGGAACTTGCTAAGTTGCTAAGGCTGACTTTGAACTTGCAATCCTCCTGCTTCAGTCTCCCCAGTAGCTGGAATTACAGGCGTGGGTCACCATACCTGGCTCTTCTCTCCTCTTAATAGCTTCTGACTTCCTTTTAGAATACGAACTCTTCCTTGTTGTGACTAGCCCTTTCTCCCACTAAGAAATCTGTTATGCTGTATTCTCACCTTCTCTCTGCTGCTGGCACAATTAAGGGAACTGGCAGTGCCCCAAGTTTGATCAATTAGCTGTTTTCTCTAAGAACTTTGTATGATAAATAAGGTAGGCAAGGCCAGAATGTGCTCTTGGAATATTCCATCTGGCAGCCATGGGGACATCCCCACCAGCCTCTCTGGTAATGAGATGATTGCTCTGCTTCCTGCTCCTAGATCTCTAAGCTTCCTTGGTTTCTGTTCATTGACTAGTCTTTTCTTCTACCTCCAGTCAATGTGGTGAACCCTCAATATCCTTCTCTCAAATTCCTTTTGGCATAAAGTAGCCAGAATCTAAGAAATGCTATCACTTAAATATTAAGCATTCATTATTCAGTAAACAGGGTTTTATAATAGCCCCTATTAGAATCTGATTTTCTAATACATTGATTCATCTCCTTAAATTTGTCAGATATAGCCTGTTGGAAGACTTCTGTAACCAGACTAATACATTGGAACCTGGAGTTTCTCCAGTTCATAATCACTCTGCAGTGATGGTAATTGAATTGAACTTGAAGTTGTTAACTTACTGGACACATCATGTCAGATCCTCAGTGTCTCTTAGAAAACAAAGAGATGGTCTACAAAGGAATTGGTATTATCTAGCCTTCCACTGTGACTAACTCGCAGGACTTATGCTAGGGTGGTGATTTCTAAACTTGGCTAATAATAAAAATTACCTAGAATTTTCTATATGAATTCATGTATTTCCTGACCCCATTCAGTACGTTCTTGGTAACTAGATCTGGAATAGGATCAAAACTAGCAAACATGTGCAATCTAAAGAAAGGAGGATGATAGACAATAAAGGACCCAAAATAATTTCAATAACTCAGAGGAGATATTTTGAATTCCAAATTAAGGCAATAATAATGGGACATGAATAGGAAGGAATGGGTTTGAAATCTATTTAGAAGACAGAATAAGCCATTGATGCTTATGCAATGGGGTTGAAGAGAATAGGATCAAGCATGAGCCATGGGATTTTTAGCTGGAACAACCAAGCAAATAGTGATTTCTTCTGCAAAGGCAGAAAATATTGAAGGAAAATCAAATGTGGAAACAGGCATGCTTGGACTTAATGAATTGAAAGGTTTATTGTGAAATGTCCAGGGAAAATGTTCAGCATGGAGGCATGGTCTGATGATCAGGTTAAAGATGCAATTTTGAGCACCAACTGCATAAAAGTGGTGATTCTAATCACAAGAAGGATAAGGTCAGTCAAGGAAGGTATGAAAAAAGAAAGGTTTAAGTCAAGGTTAGTCCTTCAGGATCACTAACATTTAAGGAACAATAGGAGAAGGAAACTAGAATAAGGTCTGAGATGAAATAGCCAGAAGAGATGGGAGAAGAGGTGGTTATAGACAAAGGAGAAAAGAGTACTGTAAATTAGGAAGCAGTCACCATTGACAGCTACAGTAGAGGTTATAGATATAAAACTGGGAAGTGCAGGTTCAGTTTATAGAAGAGTTCAATACCTTTTTGACCAAGAATATCAGATGAAATTTTGAGAATAGACTTTTGGTGGAAGTGAGGTGAGAAAGGAGTGAGTAGATTTCACATGCAGGCCAGTCTTTCAAGAATGCTCAGGTATTTTATTAAGCTCAGATCTTCCATTCTAAGCCTCGGTCAATGTTGAACTCACAAAATGACAAGTATTTTAGTCACATGTTTTGCTGCTGTGACCAAAAGATCTGGAAAGAACAATGTAGAAGAGGATGTTTATTTGGGTCTCACAGTTTCAGAGGTCTCAGGGCATAGACAGCTGACTCCATTGCTCTATGCGCAAGGTTAGAGGCAAGACAACATGGCAGAAGGGTGTGGCTGAGGAAGGCAGCTCAGGACATGACAATCAAGAAGCAGCGAGAGAGACAGTTTCACTCACCAGAGACTCCAAAGTTTGCATTCAACCTCCTCCAGCCCCCCATAGTTACAACCCAGTAAATCCATTCAAGTGAATCAATGTGCTGAATAGGTCTAATAATCCAATCACCAAACATCTGAATTTAGGGTATTATGCAATCAGATACTACTGCAAGTTATCAGCTTGATGGATGACATATATTGAATTGTTCACCAGAAATTTCTGCTCCTTTTTTTATGGCCTAGGGTTGTTTCTGTTTGACAGCTGTGTAGTCATAGACATTTTTAGAAACTCATGAATCTTTGTGTGGGCATGTGAGTAGTTCTCACCAATAGAATGAGAGTGGAAGCAATATTTGGCTCTTTTAGTTTGAGGGTTTAAGGAACAAGATTCTCCAATATTTCTTTCCTTGTCTGATAGATACATATAAACAACTCCAAGGGCCAAGGTCAAGGCAGAGCACAATCTGTGCACCAGTCAACCAGGAACATCTGCTTTGGGTAATATCATGTTATTTATGCTATGTTATGTTATGTTATGTTATGTTATGTTATGTTATGTTATGTTATGGAAATGTTGGAGTTCAGTTGTTTTTACAGCATTAGTATGAACCATATCTGAACAAATTTTGGATCAAGATTTGGCTCACAGTTTTAGATAATTGAATTAAACTTTTCTAATATACAAATGTGTTGACATCAAAGAAATGTAGGCTATAACATTTACTTGGTGCAAATTTGAAATAATGTGGCCCATCTCCCAATTTGTTGTTTACAAACTTTACTAATTTAAAGTTTAGTGATGCTATTCAAAAGTAACAAGTGGTGTTAAGCACTAAATTAGCTAATCAATTAATTCAATTCAGAAAGCAAATTAAGATTGTCTGGAAAATAAAATACAACTCTTTCTACTGATGATTAAATCTTAATGATCTGCCAATTATTTTTTTCCTTGTGGGTTACATTAAGATATCTTCAATCCATTATTTCTGCTCAGAGATAGATAATTGCTTGATAGTATTCCTATGTGCCAAATGAATAGATATTTTTCTTTCTTAAATTCCATCTGAAAATGTAATGCAGATGTTACCTCTGGATCCAAGAAGGCTACATACAACTCTGCCCTTGGTATGGGTATGAAGTTGTCCTGGTCCATTCATAAATTATGGGTCCAGGAAAGGATTTGTCATGTGGAAGAAGGAGGCAACTTTTAATTTGTCCAAATATGCCAGGTGGACTAGCAATGGCCCTAGATAATGACCCTTCCTCCTATTAATTTTGGAGTTCATTTCATACTAATACATCAAGAGTTCCATTTCTGTCTTTAATAGTTTCATACATTTGATTGATGGGCATGTGACTTATTTTCAAATATTTGCTCTTATGGACAATATTGCATTGAATGTCTTTGATCATGAATATATCTTGTTCTAGGAATAAATTCCTCAAACCAGGGTTGCCGTATGACAGAGCAAAGGTATGTGTAATTTTAAAATGTAGGTATTACAAGTTGTACTCCATAAATGCTGGGTGCCTGTTGGCTATTACCTCCAACAACCAATGTGTCATCATACTTTTTGATCTTTACTAATTTGATAGGTGAAGAGCTCCTTCTAAAGTATTATTTTTAATCACTCTTATGAGGGAAGGATCTTCTTATGTATTTAAAAACTTAGTTATTTTCTTATCTTTTTATTTACATGGCAAAATCTTTGTACATTATTTCATTTCAACCTTTCTTCATCAATGTATTTAAAGTGTATGTATATATTATCTATGTCATATGACTGGATTTTAAATTTTGATAATATTCTTATGTGCTAAAAGAATAATTTTTTTTCTTAAATGTCATCTTAAAAAGCAATGCGGGTGACTTGGTGGTGCATACCTATAATCCCAGTACTGGGGAAGCTTCTCTTTTAATAGGAAAGTGTGTTACATTTACATTTGTTAATAGGAAGTAAATATTTCAGTTCTAGTACTCTTATCTTCTTGTTTTATCCTTATTTTATGTTTTTTTCAATCTTTCACTCTACAATTCATATTTTTTCCTTTAAACTTTTAAAATACTCCTTCCATATGTTTATATTGCTTCTAATCTTCCAGTGCTGTGTTTTTAGAAATTATAAATTTAGAACTAAATTTTATAAGATATAATAAACTCCCTTGTTTCTGAAGGCAATTATCTATTATTTCCCTATTTAAGAAATAGCAGAATTACTGTATTTGTGTTTCTTTCCATTTCCCATCCTCCCCAATTTGAGTTTAGCTAACATTATTATTATTCACTTGGCTTAGCACTTCTTTGTGTTTCTTTAAATGTGTTTAAACATACACTACTTAATTTACCAGATTTCACTGGTTAAAGACACTCAACTTTTCCTCTTTCCTACTATAAAGCATGAGGAAACCAAGCTACATACACTGCCTTCCCCTTCTACATACACTCCCCTACTTCCCCTGCTACATTCACTCCTACCCCATTGGTATTTGTGGTACTGTATTGTTTCTATTGCAGTGATTTCGGAAAGGAAAAGACGAAAAACACCTCCACTTGTAGTCTTATACTTGGAAATCCTAATTCATCTTTGCCTTTTCCATAGTGCCAGGTATATTATTCTGCATGTAATAGTTAATGTATAGAAAATACCATGACTGACTTTCCATGGTTGAACTGGCCTGGAAGAGCACTTAATCCATTTGAGCATATCCACTTAGCTATAGGCAGCATTAGACAATTACAAGGGTTCTTTACAGAGGTACAGTATTTTTGCCTGAGCTTAACAAGCATCAGCCAAGAACAGACCGATGCTTATGCTTTGGTAAGCAGATAGATCTTAAATGTAACTCTCAACGAAGGCTGAGTCTTATAATCCCATTCCTCCTCCCAAAATCACATGATGGTGATAAAGAGAGAAGGAGTGTGCGAGAGAGGACAGGAAGGCTTTAACTAGAGAATCTTTCTCCATGTAGAAGGAAATACCAGGAAAAGGAAGGGTGCATCCCCAATCTTTGTCCTAATATCTCACCCATTTCATAGAGTTTATATAACACTTCCTAGATAAACCAGGAAGAGGCTAATAATCAATCACAAATAATTCTAGAAGAAAGATAATTGCATGAGAATGCTTGATAACATAATTACCTTTCTTTTGGTGTATGGGATTGCAGTAGGCAGAATAAAGGCCCCCCAAAGATTTTCATTCCCCAGAATCTGTGAATATGTCAGGCTGCATGGCAAAAGGGTCTTTACAGATGTGATTAGGTTACAGACCTTTAAACAGGGAGATTATCCTGGATTATCTGGTGGGCCCAGACTAATCACTTGAGCTTTTAAGAGGAAAGCTGAACAGTTAGCCTGAGATGCTGCAGAGGAGAGGAGGGAGATGAAGTTGCAGCAGCATCAGGCAGATAACCGCAGGTAAGGGCTGGAGGAAGCTTTCAAGAAGGAAGGGTGGCTCCCAGCAAGGAAACCTCAGTCCTACAAACTGCATGGAACTGAATTCTGCCAACAACCAAGAGGAAACTGGATGTGGATCCTTGGAGACTCCAGAAAGGAATGAAGCCCTGATGATACCTCCATTTCCACCATGTGATATTCTAAGCAGAGTATTAGCCTGCTGTTCCTGGACTTAGTAAACCTTAAGATAATACATTTTGTCTTATTTTAGGCTGCTTAGCTTGTGGCGATTTGTTATGGCAACAATAAAAAACGAATACAGGAATAATTCAAGCAAAACAAAACTTGCTTTGGAATCTGTTGGTCTACACTATCTGTCCTTGAGATCTGTGCATCCCTGCCTGTGATAAGCAGACATTTGACAAACAGGCACTTGCAGGAAGCATCATGTCAGTGTGAGTGGACTTGAGATCCTGCACTCTAAATAATCTTGCTGAGACTAGGAAACAAAATAAATGAAAGAAATTTATTTCCTCTATCCATTTGATAAATTTAAACATTCAAATCAGTTGTTGGTTTGGTTTTCTCAGTTGTGTGCAAACTTCAAATTTACGATGTAACTTTCAACATCCTGTCCTTCTCTGTTGACAGGCATACCAAAGGGTATGAAAGAATAGGAGGGAGGAAAGAATAGGAGCAGACTATATCTTCTGTCTTCACTTGATATCTTGGGTTTCCTCAACTGTACTACTAACAGTGAAAATGCATTCTATCAGCATTGTACACTGTGAACTGCAAATTTCAAGACCAAGTGGACATGGTCTAAGACAATAAACTAAACCAGTAGATGACTTGTTCAATCAGATATCTAAGCAACAGTGACAACCTAAAAATAAATTGAATGAAAAATTTCCTACTAGCCTCATCACATCCTACTATTAATATTAACTATGTTACTGTACACTGAATTATCTAGATGCTTTTCTTTGGGAATAGTGTTTTCATCCCATTCTCCTAATACTCCCTATTTATAGATTACAGATGGCAATGGAAGCACAGAGAAGTTTAGGGAATAGGTTAAGCTGACATAGCAAGTTCCTGGCAAAATTGGGGCTGGTACACAGGTTTTCTTTTATTCCTAACCACGCTTCCCTTTGACACACTGAATTTTTTCCAAATAAGTAAAATCCCCATTGTCCATTAAAAGTCCAATTGGAGGGCCCTAAAAATCTATCCATTGCCTATACAATCATCTAGTATTTTGCCATCCTGACATATTATGATTTCTCGGGATGCAATATTTATTTTGAGACCAATAGCACTTTTCAAAAAAAAAAATTTTCCCCTAAACTTTAGCTGTCACCATTTCCTCCTAGAACAATGATAATTTGACAGCATATGGGGAATCAGCCTCACTAGTCCTTCTCTTCTGCATATTATTTAGAAACTCAAGAACTCAATAACTTTTAGTTTGTTTCTCTTTTGCCTATGGAATAAAATCCTTCTTCTGGTCTCTTAAGTAGAAAAGAATCTATTGCTTTTAAATGAGAAGATAGAAGTATAAATGTTACTGTACATCGAATTATCTGGATGCTTTTCACATGTACACAAACCAAAAGAGATTTGGTGATTTTTGTACCATGCAAAATCTGTTCTTACAACATATTTCTGAAAAGAGATGTAGGAAGGAGATTTTCACCATATATTCTTTTTGAAAACTGGAGTTTTATACTGTATGTAAACTCCATCTCAAATGTAAACTTGAATTTTAAAGAGAAAAAATTTAAATGAAAGTAGCATTCATAGAAATAAAACAAGGCAACAAATGACTAAAGGTTGAAATACAGCTGTAACAAACCACACAAGTGGTCTGCCCCAATGCCCGGGTCCCTTCACACCCTTTGAATGTACCTTGACCTCAGCACACCTACTTCTCCATGCTTGCCCTACTATGGACAGCACCTGAGTCTCTTCTCCAGATAACAGGTTCTTGGACCACAAGAGCCAGTTAACCCACACTACTCAGCAGGACAGAAGAATCTAGGGGTGCATTGACCAATTGGGTGGCTACCATTCAAACACTGATGCTACAGAGGTAGGAAAGGCTAGCTCCCTTGCTTCACGTTGGAACAACTCTGAATGTCAAGATCCGGCTGAATTCTACCTTCTAAGGCCTTTTGCCTGAGATCACACCCACGCTGGATTTCCTTCCTGCCTTGATCGTACTTTCCCATGCATTTCCAAGGCTCCCCAGAATTTTTTTTTTTTTGCATTATTTTCTAAAATCATCTGCATACAAATCCTCATCTCAGGGAGTAATTCTGCAGAACTCTTATAAGATAGGTTGTATCAGAGTTGATCCTAGGTAACTGGAAATCCAGACCAAATTCTGGAATTGGATATTGATGGTCACCTGAAAGCAAAGGTCCTTGTATTGGTGCTAAGTGGAGTAGTGACTATCCCTATGTTACTAAGATTTTCATCTCTGTCGGGTTGCATTGGGATACAGATGGAATGAATGGGTGTTTTGCTTTGTGCAATATTGTTTGCATTTGCAAGAAATGGGAGCAAATCACAATTACAAGGATAATGAAATTGATCAGTTGTTGCTGAGTGCACTGGATGCATCAAAGAAAGAAAGACACTGCTTTAGGTCCCTCATTCACTCACATAAGGCACAGTAAAAAGGCCAGAAGGACTCTAAGACATTTAAGGAGTTACAGACACTTTTTTCAGCCAAAGGGCAGAACATGCTAATAACTAGACACATGACTCAATGGTAAGGGCAATACAGTTTCAGAGAAGTATGAACAACCATGATAATTGCTCTACCACCAAATCATGATCTAGTAAGGAAGGAGGGGACCCTGAAGCATCACCGTAGATGTTCTACATAGTACATTAGATCACTGGATTCTACTGAACACCCTGAGTCTGCAAAATTTCCAAACGTTCCTTTTCTAGAGTGCAGCATTACCCTTCATGTTTGGGAACTGTTCAGAAGCCTCCACTGAGGTAGATGCACTGAAAGGCAGTATTTTTGCCCTCCTGGTGATCTTCCCCAACCTTTTTTCTTTAACACTAGACAGATATGTAGGTTCAGGCCTCAGTGTGATTCAACTGGGGAGATTTGGCCTAATTAAGGGAGAAAAAATGATTTTCCAAAGAATCTCCAGGACTTGAGCAGTGCATACTCTCAGATATTGGGAATGTATGTCTGGAAGTCAATATTGCAGAATGCCGGGCCATGATGGTGGATCAGGGAGAATTTACTGATGTTATAGGGACACTCGCCTATAACTCAGTATTTAACACTCACAAAATCACCTGATTGGAGCTGGTCCTAATATGCCACTGCAATAACTCCTTGATATTTAGAAAAAAATATGATCTGGCAGAGTATTAAGACACAGATCAAGGGATATAGAGGTGGCTATGTGATTATGTCCCTCATGATAGCCTGGAGGATATTTCCTTCATGAGGCTATGAAGAACATGTGAATGACTAGGCATAGCATGATTGCTAAATCCTATAGCAGTTGAGAGGCATTTAGAATGGTTAGTAGAAGAGGGGATGATGGGATATCATTACATTAGGATCAATTTCATGAGCAGAGACCATAACTTCTCTGATTAGCCCTCCACTTCCCAATTATTCTCCTGAAATTTTGAGCACCCCCAACCTTAAAGTATTGAAGAGATTCTTTGAGATTTCTTGTGTTTTCCACGCACAAAATCCACTGGCCCTTACCACCAACTTCTGTGTATTTGTAATGGCTGGAACTTGAAGCCTTTCTCAGGAGGACTGTCACCAGGCCACTGGAGCTGCTTTACTCCTATGCCATAAGTATGAACACACATGTTTATAATCTGCTTCTCCCCCATAGTGGCCCTGACAAAAAAACTGCTGGACAACAGAAGTGAAAGTTCAGCTCCCTCCCTGAGGGGAGTACTTTTTCCTGACAGAGCACCTTGGCAGGATTTCCTTTTTTCCCTGTCCTGTGTCCCTCACTTCCTTAGTGGTCTCCCCAGGAAGCATCTCCTGAATGAATCACAAGCATAAGGGTCTTTATTACAGGGTTTGTTTTTAAGGAACACAGTCTACACCATCAAACTTCAGTCTTGTATAGTTTTGATTGATGGAAGTAAATACTAGTACATCATTTTGTTTTTTTTTATTTTGTTGTAGTTGTAAGTGGACATAATACCTTTATTTTATTTTTATGTAGTGATGAGAATAGAACCCAGGGCCTCACACATGCTAGGCAAGCACTCTTCCACTGAGCCATAAACCCAGCCCTAGGAAATCATTTCAGACAGCACTTTGGCCATTTCCAAAGATAATCAACAGAGTTCACGATGTATATAGGGCTGAATGATACATAACTACCCACCCCACATAAATACTCATGCACAGTTAGGTTTAATACAGTGTGGTACAGCAATAGTGATATAGAATGAAAATAATCTAAATGCCATGGTAATAGAGTTAGTAAACCAGGACACATTAACATCCTGGAACATTAGTCGATAAGTGAAATTAAAATTATTTAAGAAATAAAAAAAATCAAAACAAAAAATTATTTCCACTTTTTCTCAGACTGATCTTCATGATACAACTTGTATCTCTACTGTCTTTATTATGAGAAATGATTTTTTTTTTATCTCAAAGTGATTTAGAGGGCAACTTTAGACCATCTGGTAGGTAAGTGAAAACAAAACTTCACTTGTAGTACCAGAATTTCAATTCATCTCTCAGTTCTCTAGTTCTTCTATTTACTACCTATGGAGGCTTAACCAAGTCATTTTGCTCCTCTGATGATAAGAAAAAAATGTGTTCCTTCCATTATGAAAGCAAGAAAGAAAAGAAAACAAAACAAAACAAAGACCTAAGGTTAATCAACAAAAGGATGAAATGGCCTCATCACGTAGGTGCCAGTCATCAAGAAACCAGATAAAAGATGAAAATATTAGCCCCAGTCAGGTGGGGCATATACTTGTAGTTCCTATCAATGAATGAAGAATGAAAACAGGAGGGAAATGAGGGAGGAAAGGAAAAAAATTTTACCCCAATAAAGTAAGCATTATCCAATGGTTTAATCAGGGAGGATCTAGGAAAGAACATAGCAACAGATGATAAACATTAAATATTTGATTTAGGAATGTCCAAGTCACTTTGAGGGTATGGGGATTGGAAAGATTGACTATTGTCCTTAATATGCATTCTTTCCTTTTTTGATGATCATAGCACTTCTTCAAACATCAAAAGTAAAGACTGTTTTTCTCAGTTTCTCTTGTAGTTAAGTTTAGCCATAGGATTGAGTTCTTCCCAATAGGATGCAAGCAAATATAATATATAATTTTTGGGTGATGACTTCCTGAGAAGGGATGTTCTTTCTTCTCATTTTCTTAAGAGTTGGAAAATGGACATGTTGGTAAATCATCTTGGTCTGTGCAAAAGGCAAAACTTGAAAATCTCCCATGTTCTTGGATAGGCAGCATTACTATTGTCAAAACGGTCATACTGCCAAAAGTGCTATACAGATTCAATGCAATTCCAATTAAAATCCCAATGATGTTCCTCATACACATAGAGAAAGCAATCATGAACTTCATCTAGAAGAATAAGAGATCCAGAATAGCCAAAGCAATCCTGAGCAAGAAGAGTGATGCAGGAGGTATCACAATACCTGACCTCAAACTATACTACAGAGCAATAGTAACAAAAACGGCATGGCATTGGCATCGGCATCAAAATAGACAGGTAGACCAATGGTACAGAATAGAAGACACAGAGACAAACCCACGTAAGTACAGTTTTCTCATACTAAACAAAGGTGCCAAAAACATACAATGGAAAAAAGACATCCTCGTCAACAAATGATGCTGGCAAAACTGGAAATCCATATACAGCAAAATGAAATTAAATCCCTATCTCTCACTCTGTACAAAACTCAACTCAAAATGGATCAAGGATCTAGGAATTAAACCAGAGACCCTTCACCAAATAGAAGAAAAAGTAGGCTCAAATCTTCATCATGTTGGCTTAGACCAGACTTCCTTAACAAGACTCCCAAAGCAGAAGAAATGAAAGCAAGAATCAATGGAATGGATTCAAACTAAAAAGCTTTTTCTAAGCAAAGGAAACAATCAATAACGTGAAAAGAGAGCCTACAGAGTGGGAGAAAATCTTTTCTACATTCACTTCAGATAAAGCTCTAATCTCCAAAATTTATAAAGAACTCAAAAAACTTTCCAACAAAAATACAAAAATCCCAATCAATAAATGGGCTAAAGAACTGAGCAGACACTTCACAGAAGAAGATATACAGGTGAACAACATCTCTAGTAATTAGAGAAATGTAAATCAAAACTACCCTAAGATTTCATCTCACCCCAATTTGAATGGCTATTATCAAGAACACAAGCAATAACAGGTGTTGGCATGGATGTGGAGGAAAAAGCACACTCATACATTGCTGGTGGAGTTGCAAATTGGTGCAGACACTCTGGAAAGCAGTATGGAGATCCTCCGAAAACTTGGAATGGACCCACCATTTGACCCCGTTATGCCACTCCTCAGTTTATACCCAAACAACTTAAAATCAGCATACTACAGTGATGCAGCCACACCAATGTTTATAGAAGCTCAATTCACAATAGCTAGATTAGTGAAACCAACCTAGATGCCCTTCAATAGACAAATGGATAAAGAAACTGTCATATATATATATATATATATGTGTGTGTGTGTGTGTGTATATATATATATATATATAAACACACACACACACACAAAGGAATATTATTCTGCCATAAAGAAGAATAAAATTATGGCATTTGTAGGTAAATGGATGGAGTTGGAGAATATCAGGCTAGGTGAGATAAGCCAGTCCCAAACACCAAAGGCTGAATGTTTTCTCTGATAAGTGGATGATGATACATTATGGGGGAGGGAGGTGAGGGATAAAAGAAGAATGGAGGAACTTTCGATTAAGTAGAGGAAAATGAGGGGGGGATGGGGGTGGGGGAAGGAAAGGGAGTGGACTGAGACATCATTACCCTATGTACATGTATGATTACACAAATGGTGTGAATCTACATCGTGTATAACCATAGAAATGAAAAGTTTTACCCCATTTTTGTACAGTGCAGTCTGTAAGATAAAATGCAGTCTGTAAAGATAAAATTTAAAAAAAAAAAAAGAAGGTAAAGTTCAAGGCTGGGTGCAGTGGCACACTCCTGTAATCCCAGTGGCTTGGGAGGCTGAGGTAGGAGGATCAAGAGTTCAAAACTCAGTGAGACCTTAAATAAAATACAAAATAGGGCTGGGATGTGACTCAGTGGTCGAGTGCCCGTGAATTCCATCCTTGGTACCAAAAAAAAAAAAAAAAGTAACACTCTAGGGTTATTTTCCTTTGTAAATATTCAATGAATATTGACTCTTAGGTGATGCATAGATTCTGACTCATAGCAGATAACAAATATTAATTTATTTTTCTATTAGTTGGTTCAGACTGTCTTATAATAAAATACCACATACTGAGTAACTTGAATTAAAGGAGTTTATTGTCTTACAGTTCTGGAGGCTAGATGCTCAAGATCAAGGTACAGGCAAGTTTATTTCTTGGTGAGGGCTTTCTTCCTAGTTTGCAGGCAACCATCTTCTGATCAGGTGCTCACAGAGGCCTTTATTCTTTGCATGGAGAGAGAGAGACAGCACACACTGGCTTCTTATTATTACAGAACAAATGCCATTGGATTAGAGCCTCACTCTTATGATCTCATTTAACCTGAATTAACTCCTAAAAGGTCTTATCTTAAGCTCCTCCTGGGACTCTGTGTGATGTGCTAGTAACTAGGTGGAAATGGGAAGGAAAAAAACCTAAGGCAGGCATTCCCCAGAAACAGATCTCTTGCCACTTTGCAGATGACTAAAAATGCTAATTTTATGACTTAGCCAAGTATTTTCTGAGTTGCTTTCTTAAACTGTTAGCTGCTATTTCCTTTCATAAATAAAAAAATATAGTTACACTGGGAATTAGAGCTTTAAGATAGGAAGGGTGCACAGTGTAGTCTACAACAATCTTGTTAATTCATCAGCCAGTATGTCCATATGTAGTTATTGTAAAGAAGAGACATAAACAAGAAGATTCGTGTTAGTAGAACATCTGCATTCCTAAACACTGATAAGATGCATGTTGAGTGATTTATGTTGGATATTCTGAAAGTCATAGTCTGGTTGTAAAACTATCTAAATTCTTGGCATTCTATGTTGTGAGGGATTCCATTGTAAATAGATTCAACTGGTAATTTGCATGTATGTGTATATACACACATGTATATATGTGTAAATATATACATATATAAAGCTATATATATACTTATAAAGTTAGAAGAGTACTATTTTTGTTTCTGTGCTCATAAAGTGTTCTAGTTGACCGATGGTTATGTTGAAAATTTATGTCCTTTTCAGAGTACACAGATTCTGATATATACTAGATTCTAATCTCTGCAAATGCAGAAATAATATTTTTCTAGTTCAGCAATGTCACGTAATACATGCTCAAAATATTTATGAATAAATAAGACTTAATTTTTTTCTTTGCCTAGACTGAAAGCTCTTACAAAAAGTGGATTCTGTGTTAGGATTTTTTGATACAGATCTACACCTCACTCAGTATCCATCATGTTGGTTCCCACTGAGAAAACCCTTTAGAAGGCTAAATATACATGACAAACTGTCTAATGGGAAAAAAATTTTAAAAGATCAATTGGTTAGTCTCTTTCTTCAATTCAAGAAAGATTTTTTTAAAGTATGTATATTTTATGGAATTAATTTTACATTAATATAATTAATAAGGCTATTGAGCAATGATCATCTGGGCTGTTTCTCTAAAAAGAAATAGATACATATATACAAATAGAGATGTAATCAACTAATTGATGTTATTTGCAAACAAAAAGACAAATATCTTTTCCAAGACATCATTTGTCTCTAATGGAACATTTGTTCAATTTTTAATCATCTGTGAATGTTACAGCCCATTTTAATAGAAAAAACCCTGAACTATCTATAATGCAGGTGACAGGGACTCAGAAGTGGAAACACAATCACAGGCTCCACCACACGAGAATCAGTTTCCAGGGATCCATGTACCAAGCTATCTAGAAAATGAGGGACAGAGAAGAGTAGTGGGAAAGAGGAGTGTGGGAAAAGAGGGCAGAGGTAAGCCAGGGCCTGGGCAGGCAGCATGTGAAGCCAGTGATAAGCCCAGCCTCACTAAAATGGAGAGAGAATCTCTCTGTAATTTTCTTCAACCACAAGGAAGAAACTTTTCAACTTAATAGGTGAAAAATTACAAAGCCCATGAAGATGACACTCATCTTGTGCCCATATACACTTGAACTCCATCACTGGGTTGGATTCAAGCTTCTACCCTAAAATAGTACCATACACACACACACACACACACACACACACACACACACACACACTGGATTCCACAGGTCCCTCTGGCTACTCATCTATCTCTTCTTCCCCTGGCAGTCACGTGTACTATGATACCACAAGTTGGCACCTACTTGTTCTTCAATTTCATCTCAAAATTGTCATCTTCTTATAGAACAGTTTGGCCCCCACAATTGACAAATCCCCCTATTACCTGCTTTCCTCACTCATGTACTTCTGTTTACCATTTAGCATGGTTATAATTTTATGTATCTGCATGAGACAATTCAACTAATAACTGTAACTTCACTAGACTGTAAACTTAATTATTTTCATTATTATTATTTCTATTTCCCAGGCTCTTGCATTTAGGTGGAGAAAAAAATGGCATTAGGAGTAAGGAATTATGAAAATTTGAGATGGGTTCAGTCCCTGAACAACTCCTACGTGTCACATGAAAGCTGTTATTCCAAATAATTAGGCTTTTCAGTGCCCTGATATCCTCTAGTCCTTCTTGAGGTTGGCACTCAGCATATCTGTGACTTTGTTTCCTCGTATACCTATGGCTCTTTGACTTCTTGTGTGCCTGAGCTGCCATGGGCACTTCCTTCCGTGTTGAGCTTGACCTTAGCCTATGCCCCATGATGACCAGATGCATTGTGGTCACCGCAACTGGACTTGAGCTTCTCTGGCTTTCCCCCATGCAAGTTGCTTCCACTGTGACAATGTTTCTCCCATTTCCAGGTTGAGAAGTCACTGTCAATCTACCTGAGATTAACCTGGACATTATTTCTCCTGTGAATCCCTTTTCTGGGGCTGACTTAGCTGAGCTGATCATGTATTTCTAGGCCTCTTACAAGCAAGCTGCCAATGAGGCCAAACTGTCTGCTGGGGAATTTGAGAAAAATGTTAACTAGGGCTGAGTAGGAGCTTGCCAAATTCACAGTTTGCCCTGACATTTAGTGGAGACATTCGGTGTACTTAGCACAGTTTCCCAGTCTCCCCTCTGCTTTATTTAATATGATGATTAATTCCTTCCTTGCAGGGTGGAGTTCACTGAACCAAAGTGCATGCTCCTGGCCTACATCTGGCCAGGGAACAGATTTCCCCATGCAACATTTATAGGACCTAGGCAGTTGGCCTCAGGGGACCCAAGGCCTTCTTGAAGTTCAGATGCCTGAACTGAGTGTTTGCCACAACATCTTTGGCCGTTATCAACCCTCTCATCAGAAAAATGCAGGGGGACTTTGGAGTTTGCCAGTAGGTCGCAGGCAGCTCTGGCCTTCACTGTGGCTCAATGCATACATAACCTCTGGTAAGAGCAATTTAAATGCACCATTAATCCCTCGATGGTCACGAGTAGCCGTACCCTCTGGGGTTTCAGTGGCAGGTACACTGGCATCTATTTTCTCATGATTTAGCAATAAAGCCAACAATAATTGGCTTTGCATCTTGGTCCTTTTCCAGTTTTATTCTGATTCAATCTGTTAACCTTTTTTTTTTTTCATGAGAACTTTCTTTTGCTTCCTGTATGTGAATGCCAATGCTTGAACATGGTGGTGTTTTTACCTCCTTTAGTTGGTGAGTGCAGAAAAGAAAGAACTAGATCTTATCTACATTTCTAATACCTAGTACAGCATCCGGAACATTGTGGGAAAAAGTACTTATGAACCAAATTCTTTTAAAAATTAAAAAATTAAAGCTGGGTATTGCCCTACTGTGTTGTTTCCATTTTTTAATGGGAAGTTAAAGCTGGGTATTGCCCTACTGTGTTGTTTCCATTTTTTAATGGGAAATTAGATGTTAATGGTGGCCATTGTCCTGATCATTGTTTTGGATATTGTGCTTTTCACTATAGAAAGAAAAATTTATAAAAATTAGTTTTGCTGTTTGATATAGTTTGAGTGTTTGTACCCCTCAAAAACTCATGTTGAAGCTTAATCCCCAGTGCCTCAGTATTAGAAGGTGGGTCCTATGGGAAGTGAGTAGGTCACTGGGATCACTGTCTTGGCCTGTTCTGTCCCTTCTGCCATGTGATGCCATCTTGGAAGCACAGACCTGGCCCTCACAGGACACCAACCCTGTCAGTGGCGGGATGGTGGACTTCCTAGCTTCCTGAACTGTGAGAAATAAATTTCTATTACTCATAAATCACCCAATCTCATGTATTCTGATATAGCAATACAGTCAAAGACATTGCTATAGAAACAGTTTTCAAGATTGGTAATTTTGCTGTGGTAATTGTGCTGGTTGCCAGAAGCACAAGAGAATTAAAGAATGAAACCAAAATATGGATGGTTAGGTCATACTAAGGTAATGGTGTGTGTTGGGGATGTTTGAAGAGGGGACTCAGATTTTACGTTACCCAGGTGGGACTCAGGTAGAGGAGCAGCTGTGGGACTTTCTGGTCAACGGAGATCACAGAAGAGGGAAATACATCGCACATTCCAGGAGTGTTGTTACCACAGTGGATTATTGAGTAGTCTCCTCTCCATGTACTCCATGGAAAGATTCTGGCCTCTCTCTAGAAGCACTAGAATCTGAGGCTTGCAGGACAGTAGACATCATCTCATCTGATTCTTTGATTTTACAAATGAGGAAACTGTTACCCAAACAGGTAAAAATGACTTGTCCAGGGTAATACAACTGGCTGGTGGCAGCACTCTACCTATAATGCCTATTTCTGATATTCAAAGTTAATACATGTAAGATATCAGGGAGGAGAACCTGATACATAGATTTAATAATGCTCCTCTCCACCAAAAACATCAGTCCTTATCCATATCCCTGGAACCTGTGAATATTACCCTATTTGGAGAAAATATTTTTGCAGATGTACTAAAGTAAAAGGTCTTGACATGAGATAATCTCCACCTACCTAGGTGGGCTCTAATTCCAATGACAATACCTTTAGGAAGGCACTGTAAACATGAACAGAAGAGGAGGAGGAAATGGGACCTCAGAGGCAGAAGCCAGAGAGATGCAGACATGAAGAAACCAGAAGAGCCAAAGAAAGGATTCTTCCCTAGAGCCTCCTTCAGACTCTGGACTCCAGAACCATAAGAATAAATTTCTGTTGCTCTAAGCTGCCAAGTTTACGGTGGTATGTCACGGCAACCCCAGGAAACTAATGCAGTAGGTATTAAAGAAGTAAATCCTATTCCTCAATTCTGCTTCTCACTGCTTGCCTCTTCTTGAATAAGAATGTTCACAGATCACTTGTTATTTTAAGTAAATGGCAGTTAGAGCTACCAGGACCCCTGCTCAGCGCCACGGCCTCCCTGGGATCCAGGGTAATGTAGTGAAGAGAGAGACCAGTTTGGCTCATTGAATCTTAGGAAGTTTTATTGATCTCATGATGCCTACTGGCATCTTGGGAGCAGGCAATAAAATATCACAAGTCCAATTTCCCGGAAGAAATTTTCATAACGATTTATATAGTTTCTATCTCTGTTCATGTTATATAATTTTTCCCAATACATCGCAACTGCCAATTACCATAACCATCCACATCCCACAATATGCTACAGATGATTTATCAGGATATCTGGAAGAAATAAACCTCCAAGTATGATCTTAGCTTACAGCTGAGAGAAGATTATGATTTAGGTCCTGCCCAGTAGCCTTAGTTGCTGCTTTTGAGAAGTTGGCATCCCATGGGAAATGCACCAGCTTGCAATCCCTGGGAAAAAAACCCAGGTAGATCTGGACACCCTCAACATTCCTAACATATTCTTGCATGTGTGTCTCCCCAGAGGCCAGCCTTATTAAACAATAAGACAAATGTACAAATACAGACCTCAGACATGCCAAATAAGGGGGTAAAGAAAGGGCACTACTCCTTTTATAAAAGTTTTAAGACAAAAGGGAATGCCAGCCACAACTGGAAAGGGTGACAGAAAATGAGATGTCAAGTTTTAGAGAGCAGTAAAAATCTCATCCAGAGAGAGAAGGAGCTGAGAAGAGCCCAAGGCAGCTGATTGCAAAACTGTCTTCCTAATCTAAGCAGGTACAGCTTGACATAGTTTTGAAAGAAGGTATTCCCTCCCTCACTGATACCAGCAGCTGCCAGGGAAAGGACCTCAGAAGGAGAAAACATGCTGCTGGTACCTAAACGGTCCAGAGGGCTGTCTGAATAATGGCATGCAGCTTGACAAAGGCTCCTGGCTAAGGCCTACTTGGTGAGCCCCATGGCTGCCATTACCATGAAAAACAAGATATTCCAGGGAATGCTTGTTGTTTTAAATTTTCTTGATTTTTCCTTATGGAATGTAATTCTGTATAAAGGGGCCCAGTGAAAGGACCATCTGTCAAACATTTCCAGTACCTCTGGTAGATTTAAGGACTTTCTTCTCCATTACTATAGTTCTAGGTTCATAGAATTAATATAGCCCTAGTCTCATGGTAAAATTGCATAAGCTTCTATCCCTGGAGCATCCAACTGGCATGATAGATAATAATAATAATGAGTGATGAATAAACGGCTAGAATGAATGTGTGGATGAATCTAATATGGCTTTTTTTTTATCGTACATAGGAGTTTTTCCCATGAACCAAGTAGATCATGAGGTGGTCTTAAGTCACAAAGATACAAGAAACTTGTCTGAGAGCAAAGCAAGTGTCTTTACTATATAGTTGACTATTTCCTCTTCCCTCAACATCTAAGGGGTAATCTAGACTCAGTTTCAAAGGAACCCTTAAATCTTTTGGTCAAGTAGTCCTGGCAGTTCAATTTCACCCTAAATAAAAAGCTGCCTAGTAAATTGGTATAGTTCATTTTCAGGCTTTCCCTAAAGACTCTTTCATTCCCTGATGGACTCAGCGAGCTAAAGAAGTTCATTAAATTAAGATTACTATTTGGCTTTGACAGACAAATGTGTTTCCTGGAGCAATGTTGCTTGTACATTTAGAGTGTTGTATTGCTTTGTTTTAAAAGACATCAGACTGTTTCTTGGTCTGTTACCAAGAAAGCAACATCAATCCTTCTGGCCTCAAATAGGAATATATTTTTTAGCAAATATAGCAGTGGAATTACGTCACTCTGGAATATATATCCACAAATCATACTGTTCTAAATGTAGGTTTTTACAAATGTTTGTACTTTAACCAAAGAGCAGCAAAATTCTCTAAGATTTGCTGATTCATTCATTCACATCTTTTATTGAACTCAACACTCAATGCATTATTTATTCTTCTGTCTGCTTTCTGCCCAGTGGAAGCTCCTTGAAGTCTTTTAGTGGTAATAACCTGATTGGCTTCTCTCCCATGAGTAAAGTTTACCATGACTTGCCTGTTTGCTTTACTTGGCTCCTAATTTCTTTTGGAACTACTCTTCTTATCAAACTTATGGAAAGTACTTATCAAATGCCTTTAAAACACTTTTCTAAACTAAAAGGAGTAATTGGAATTATCCTTTGAATAATTTCCAGAAGGGTCTTGGTAACCATTAGTTAGAGCTAAATTCATCTTCCCTTTCTATAGAAGAAAACAAACTAATGCAATCTGCTAAGGTCTGCGTTAGTGTTGCTCTAGTGTCCAGGTTAGAGTTTCTAAACCATCAGATATTTATGGTTAAGAAAAAGCAGCTTTAGGAATGAAGGTCCTTTCTTGCCTCTTTGGTTCTAAGGTCACTAAGAACAACACCATTCCTACAGGAGCTTCTGGAGAAGACAGGGTCCCACCACTGGCTCTGAAAGAAAATCTCCTGGCCTTACACAAATCAGTAAATCAGCTCAAGGGACTCCATCTATAGACTGAACTGACCCCTGCTTAAATTCTCAGGAGTTGGTAATAAAATTTTGGGGTGAAGATGTTGGATATTTTAAATATAAAAGTTTTAAGTCAAAAAACCACAATGAGATATCACCTCTCTCCAGTGAGAATGGATGTGATCAAAAAGACAGAAGATAATGAGTGTTGGAGACAATGTGGAGAAAAGTGGACTCTTGTATATTGGTGGTGGGAATGTAAGTTAGTGCACCATTATGGTAAACTCTACAGAGCTTCTTCCAAAAGTAGAATGAACAAATAATCTGCCAATCCCACTACTGGGTATACATCTTAAGGAAATGTTTATTGCAGCACTGTACATAATAGCCAAGATATGGAACACCTGAGATGTTCATCCAATATGAATGGATAAGAAAATATGGTTATGTATACAAAATGGAATATTATTTAGCCATTAAGATGATGAAATCCTATCATTAGTGGCAACATGGACAGAACCGGAATCATTATGTGAAGTGGAATAAGTCAGGCACAGGGAGACAAATATCTTATGTTTTTCATTCATTTGTGGAAGCTAAACAAGCTGATCACATGTATAAAATTAAAGCCACTAGAGGTCAGCAAGTGAGGAGAGGGTAAGCCGAGAGGGCAAATAACGGGCCCCAAAGCACAGTTGGAGGGGAAAATAGTTTTAATTTTATTTAGAGCAATAAGAAAAATATAGTCTACAACAATTATTTAAATACTTCAAAATAACTAGAGGAGAAGAGTATGAAAGTTTTCAACACATAGAAATGACAATACTTGAGGATATGAAAATGCTACTTACCTCGATTTGATCATAACACAGTGTATTTATGTATTGAATTATAATATTTTACCCCATAAATAAGTACAAATATTATGACAAACAATTTAAAAGACAAATAAACAAAATAAATGGTCTTTGAGTAATTCAATTTCTGGATTCGAAAACTAGGAGTTAAACCATGGAAAATTTAAACCAGTGTTGAGAAGACAGCACAAATAAGAATTGAAAACAGAATAAAAGTGTACAATTGATGAGGCCAATTTAAATGGGTTTTTGTCAAATAGCCAGCGTGAAAAAATACTCAAATAAATCAACTGGCCTCATTTTTATCAGAGGCTGACACCAAATAAGAGCATTGAACTGGACATCAGTCAGTCCCTGACAAACAGAATCCATTTTACTTTTCTGTTCCTAAAATGGTACCCAGACAAAGTCTAGCACTTGAATAGTCTTCCTCATTTCACTTGAACCAATCAATATTTACTCATCTCTTTACAACAGAGCTCAAAATATTATACACAGCTGCTTAAATATTAGCTTACACTCATGCCTAATCTCCTACCTGAGGGGTGTGTGTGTGTGTGTGTGTGTGTGTGTGTGTTGTGTAGACAAAGTAATTGGACAAATGACTGTTTTGTGGGTTTAAGATGTTGTTGTTTGGGTACCAACATTTTCAGCAGTGGTAAGGTCATAGGAAAGATTCCAAAACAATACTTCTTTCTATCTCTTACTCCCTATAGCAAACCAAATACTAGCAGTTCTAGTTATTCCAAAATATCTGTTTGGCTTTTCCAATGAAGTGTTCTTCTCTCCTCTGAAATCTTATAACACTTTTCAAATGCAATACTCATAATTGATTCAATGTGCATAACATGCTAGGCTGCAGTGTGTTTGTGGATGCTCCATGTGTTCATGTGATTTATCATCTCAGTGAAACTGTGAGCTACTCAAAAGTTGGAATGAAGGCTTAAACCTCATCATCACCCTACCCAGCAGAGAGCTAGGGGCACACAGGGTTTTTGATTGAGTAAGTATTATTAATTATCCAACATACTTATTTAATTATGAATAATTTAATGAATTAAGAGTTAATAGTTAATTTACTCCACAAATGTTAAAAAAGATCACTTGCTATGTGCTCAGTACTATTACAAGTGACAAGGATTCAAAACAGATAGTGTCGTTGCCCTCATGGGGTATGTATTCTACTCAGAATGACAGGTGATAAACAAATAATGAAGCAAGTAAATAAAATAATGCCAGACTGTAATAAAGGCTATGAAGAAAAATAAAACTGGATGAGGAAACAAAAAAAAAATGGGGGCTATTCTAAAGAGATCACTAGAAGTGATCTCTTTTATACTGAATCATCTCTTATTTAGTCAAACCTAAAATCATTAGAGATCAATAGAGCTGAGCTGCAAACTGGCATAAGTGAAGGCAAACACCATGGAATATCAACATCCAGGCATAGTCTTCCAAACACTTGATAGTGCTTGGTTTCTGTAAGGAACAGCAAGAGGACTCTAGTAGAATGCTTTAGGAGGATAAGTATAAAAGAAAATATTAGGCTAATATTTATGAAATAAAATACATGTTTTGTTATCTTTTTGGAAAAAACTCAGAAAACTTTGTTTCAAGAAATTTCTTACTCTTTTGTATTTATTATATATGCTTTTTTGTCATCAATTTTTCTCATGTTTTGGTTCCAATCTCCTAGTCCTTTGTCTTCTTACATATTTACTTCTTAAATCTCCTTTAAATCTAGATCAACCATCTCAGCTAAAGAAATACCAACAGTCTAGAATCTCTTTCATACTGACCCATCTCTCACTTATGCAAACCTAAAAACATCCCACCAAGTCTCTTCTTCATTCTTGCAACCAATGTGATATATGTTACTAGAAAAAGTTCCCACAGCATATACATGGATTCCACAGCATCCCAGGTTTTCCAGTGTCAATGAAGATCTGAAGATTTTTTTATCATGTGACTCCTATCTTACTCCAAGTTTTCTAGTGAACCCAGACTGAAGCAGATTTTGTCAATTCTTTATTTGGGATGTGATACACAAAGGTAGGGAGAGTGAAAAGAAAAAAGGAGAATGAGGATGAGAAGGATGGGTAGCCATTCAAGGCAACACACTACAGTTATGGCCACTGCTTCATGAAGAGCCATGAAGAGGCACAGCCACTCATTCAGCAGGTGTGTCCCTTAGGTCCAGTGACCAGTCTCCGTGGTGTAAATACATTTTCCATGGCTGATTTTAAGCTACTAATGTGGCATCACTGGATGCAGAGTCAGGAAGAAATGCATTCAATTGGCTTTTGAAAAACCTGTGAGAGTGAGCTCAATTATACCACTGACCAGGCTACACATGTTGTATTCCATTAAGCTATTGCAAAAACATGCCTAGAATAAGTTCCCTCAAGAGAGAAGGAATTTATGACCTTGATTCCTTCTCATTTCCTCCTCCCATTTATCATTTCATCTTATATGAAACTAGCTACCTTGCACTTCTGAGCATATAATTGGGCCCCTTTGACAGCTGCTTGAGAAGCTAGACTCTTTCCCCAAGTGGTGGGGTTTCATCCCATCTATAAAGACAAGAAATCAGAAACTCTGGATGTTTAGTTGTTAAGGCTCAGTTTGCACAGCCAGAGATTGAAGTCAACATGAGAGCTCAGGTAGAGCAAATAGTTGAGGTTCTAGAAGACAGTGAGCCTGAGAGACTCTGAGTAAAAAATATGTGCATAATAAAATCATGCTTTGGCTGCTGGTGGAGTTGCAAATTGGTGCAACAACTCTGAAAAACAGTATGGAGATTTCTCAGGAATCTTGGAATGGAACCACCATTTGACCCAGCTATCCCACTCCTCAGTTTATACCCAAAGGACTTAAAATCAGCATACTGTAGTGAAGAGGCCACATCGATGTTTATAGTGGCTCAATTCATCATAGCTAAGCTATGGAACCAACCTTTCAACAGATGAATGGATAAAGAAAACATGGTACATATACACAATGGAATATTACTCAGCCATTAAAAAGAATGAAATTATAACATTTGCTGGTAAATGGATGGAACTTGAGACTCATGCCAATCCCTAAAAACCCAAAGGCCAAAGGTTCTCTCTGATATGCGGGTGCAGACTTACAATAAGCAGGGGAGTGCGGGGAGAGGACGGGAGGTTCACCAGATTAGACAGGGGGCAGTGGGGAGAATGGAGGCGGGGTGAGAATGGGAAAGACAGCAGAATGAATTGGACATAACTTTCCCAAGTCCATGCAAGAATACACGACCAATGTAATTCCACATCATGCACAACCACAAAAATGGGAAGTTATACTCCATGTATGTATGATATGTCAAAATACATTCTACCGTCATATATAACTAAAAAGAGCAAATAAAATTATAATAAAATAAAGTTATGCTTTGGGCCATTTGCACACACTTACACCCTTTCAGTCTATGTCCAGTTCCCATACTTCATTGTATGTGTGTGTGTGTGTGTATAAAGCCCTTTAATTCTTCCTGAGAGGAGAGTCCCAATTCCAGTTAGTTTATTAGTCCCCATAAAGACAATAACCCAGCTCAAATTCCTGAAAGACCTAAAGTCTGTTGGGGTAATCAGGACGTTTTTCCACAAGAAGTCTGAAACATTAGTTGCCCTTCTTTATTGTGTTGCACTTGCTGTAATTGTCCATTAACAGTATTACTACACCTGGAAATTTAGAAAAAAAGAAATGATTCTGCTGGGATCTAGACATGCTCTTGTCTAAATGCATCGTGGAGTATCAGACCAAGCTTCTCATGGTAATCAGGGTCAAGTACTCTTCATGATAATCAACTACAATTATGTCAGCAAATCCAGCTGGTGTGCTGGTATGAGATAGCCAAAGTGGCCAAGTGTTAGTCAAAGCTTCCAGTTTAGAGCAATTTTCAGTACTTCCTCTGAGGGCGATGTTCCCTTTCTGACAACCAGGACTAAAGCTTGGTAGAGCCTAAGACTACAAGTGTGTTTAGGGTGTGATGGTGAGAAGAGCCATTCTAATTGCCATTCTTTGGTTCCCAAACTCATATATTCTAATTGTGGAGACACAATTCCATATGTCATTGTTTGGTTCAATGCACACTGAAAGACAACACCCAACCCCCCAAGATGTCTCCCAACTGCATGCTTAGCTAAGCCTTCCACAGTTTTTTTTTTGGATGATGGGATACCTGGTAAAACCAGTGGATCTTATGATCATGAGCCCACTGTCACATCTTGGCTTCAAAAGAAGTCCTTTAATCTGAGTCTATATTGTGTGGTTTATCACATCAATGTTTAAGGTACCCTGTAAGCCCTTAGATTATTTGAGAACTAAGAGAAAGGAAGGAAAACACATAATTCCTTACACATCAATTTGAGTACTGATGAATTTTAGCCTTTTCAAGGTAGAAGGGCCTGTTAGAATCGACATACTACTAGGTAGCTGGTTAGTCAATGGTACCTTATTAGCACCATGGTATGCCATTAGCATACTGGGAACTGAGCAGTGTCAAAAGTTAGATCAGTCTTAAGGAAAGATATGGATTGTTTCCCAAAGCTTCATGTGTTGAAGGCTTAGTTTCAATGCAGCAATGTTCAGAGTGGGGCTTTGGGGGGATGATTGGGTCAGAGGTCATAAGGACTCTGACCTCATCAATGGGCTAGTCCATTGGTAGGTTTATAAACTGCAGTCATTTTTGGAAGGTGGTGGAAACTTTAGGAGGGGACCTAGTTGGAGGAAGTAGGTCACTGGGGGCATGCCCTGGAAGGATATTTCTTGTTGCATGGCCCCTTCCTCTCTGCTTTCTGGCCATGAAGTGAGCAGATCTGCTCCACCACACCCTCTCCGCCATGATGCTCTGCCTCGTCACAGGCAGACAGTCATAGACTGAAGCTGCTGAAGCTGTGAGCCAAAATAAATCTTTCCTACCTTATGTTATTTTTCTCAATTGTTTTGATCACGGTGGGAAAAAGCTGATTGATCCAAAATAGTCTCCATTTTTGCCACCACGACCACTCTGTTCATTGCCTCGGAATATTGAGGTGACTCTGAAGAAAGGCTGCCTGACACCACTAGGGAGGATTATTTTGTCCATCTGGCAAGATACTGAGAATCTCTCTACTACAGTCAAGGCTCTTTGGTGGAAATTAGCCTCATAGGGAAAGATGTCCTTTATTTGGGCCCACTCCTATGTGTATAATTACACACTCCTTCTCTGGACCTCCTTGTTACTGATCTTGCAGTATTATTTCCAGGGTTTGACTCGTCAGACAAACCATTGGTTTCCACCTAGGAATCAATGCATAGCTGTATCTCAGACTTCAGACCACCTCTCTCCTTAAAAACTATATGACAAGTGTACTTCTGAAAGCTCTGCCTACTGGGAGAATTTCCCTTTCCTTCTTTCCTCCAGATTCCCTTAGGGAGGCTGGAAAGCAGCAGCAGTTCATTTCTAGTGAAGGCCAATGTTGTGCCAATTTGTCTATAATCCCTTCTGTTGGATGATCAAAGGAAAGTCACCTCACACACACTTCACCTCCAGTGAGGTCAGGTGTGAATCAAGGGAAGCGCCATTGTAGAACAGCACAGGTAGGTGATGAGGGAGTACAGGCTGCCTCTCTACATGATTTTCTTTTGATTTCTGGATCTGCTTAAGCTTTGCCCTAAATGTATCAGTTTTATTTCTTAATGAAAAAATTCTCTTTCTGCCCACTTTATTATTAGGTGAATCCGGTAATACTAATTTTATGATGGGCAGCTCCCATCGAAGAGTTATTTGAGTGCCATGGTAAGATGCTCAGTGTCTACCACATGGATAAAGAGTAAAAGAGGGGTACTTTTACAAATGTGGAATGGCACTCTGCCACACACAGTATAGCCTTGTCCCTGCACCCAAAGATTCCGAGCTATTAATCTCCTCTGGGGCATGGCAGAAATGGCATATGGCAGTCTTATCCATCATAGAAATTCTAGCATCATGGCACTTGCTAATGTGCTCCAAGCATCAGATATGCTTGCCTCAACCCATTGTAGATTCTCTCCTGCTCTGGGCTTCACTCAAAACTGAAATTTCTGGATTGCTTCATAAATGGGTCATAGCAGTATTTCCAAATATGGTATACCATTGCTTTCAGAATTTAAAGAAATCTAGCATGTATAGAGTTGCTTTCTTAATGATAGAAGGAATGAGGTACAACAATTCATTCTTTATCCAGAGAGAAAATCCCAGCATTTACAGATCCACCAAAGTCTTAAAATCTTCACTAATGAAGGTACATGAATGCTGATAATTTTCACCCATCCTGTGGCATGCAGAGTAAAGCAAACTGCCTTAGTCTGTTGTGTTACTGTAATAAAATACTTGAGGATGAATATTTTATAAGGATAAAAGTCTTATTTTGGCTCATGGTTTTAGAGACTGACAAGTTCAAGCTCTGGCAGCCACATCTGGATAGGGCTTCATGTTACATCCTACCATGGCAGAAGCAATGTGAGAATAATAAGTGGCACTTGACAAAGAGGTCAAACATGTGAGGTGGCCTTGCTTTATAAAATCTCCTTCTCATGGTAACTACCCAGCCTAGCAAGGGCTAAACATACTCCTATGAGAGGAGCATTAATCCCTCTTAAAGGTAGTGCCTTCTGACCTGACTACATCCCATGAGTCCCCTCCTCTTAAAAATGTTAGCATCTCTCATACTGTTACCTTGGGGACCAAGCTTCTAGTACATAAACCTTTAAAGGACAAACCATATTCAAACCATTACACATGCTTATTATTTCTAGTTATTCAAGACCAGTAAGTGTGATATCATTAGAGTGAACCAGTGTGATATTTCATGCAATGTCAAGATGATTGAGGTCCTTGTGAATTATATCAAGTCAAAAAGCAGGGTAGTTAACACAGTTTAGGAACAAGATAGTAAAGGTGTGCTCCTGTCCTTCTCATGCAAATGAAAACTGCCTTTGATCCTCCATATCACTGAGTTTTGAGAAAAAAGAATTTGTCAAACCAATATCTAAACACCAAGTGCAAGAGTTGCATTTGGCTTCTTAAATGACAATCATATTCAGGCATGATTGGTTGCAACTGGGTCTATCAACTAAGTTAAAGTTCACTATCATCTGTTAAGATCCATTAGGTGTTGCAGAGACCAAACATGTGACTTAAATGGGTAAAAGAGACACCATGCTTTCAGTATTAATTATATTACTAATGTCTGTCATTGCTTCAGGAGTGTGATTTTGCTTCTGACTTACTATCTAACTTGGGTTGGGCATAGGGAGGGCAGTTTTAGGGACTTCCTCTTGGTCACTTTTCCATAATATTGACCCTCATTCCCGTGTCAGAGAATGAATATGAGAATTCTGATAAACATTAAGTTTAATTGACCCAGTTATACATTTGGAAAGCACAAAGTGGGAATGGGAAATTATTGGCACCAATAAGAATGGACTTGACCATGTTTCTATTTATCACCTTGTTTCTCCAAGTCCCTACTCTAACCAAAGAACCACAGTGGCACTGCAGATATGATGGGGTCAAGAACAGCTTAGTCTCCTCTATAGAAAGTACTTAAAATATCTGGGCATTCCTCTTTGCCTAGATTTGTCTGTAAATGGCTGCAGATCCCACTGAGAAAAAAAAATAATTTAAATATATTTATTGCTTAATGCTTGTGGTGGCATCTAAAAACTTCTGGGGAGTCTGACCTTCTCTTCAATCAATGGGCTCCATCAGTAAACTGAGTTAAATTTGGAAAATGGATGAGACAACAGGATTTTCCTTTGTAGTGACATTAGCCCTCTGCTTAGCTCTTGAATTTATTGTTACACAAACTGAGTAACACCTTGTGAGCTGCATTTCTACTTTCCCCCTAGGACTACCATGGTCCCTGTATATCAGGCACTCTGGCCTGAATACTGTTATAGTAATTGCATGTAGTCTCTGAGGATTAACAGTTGCCAACTGGCCTCTGCCATTCTACTATGTCATTTAAGGTTGTGGATATTAATGGGCTCAGTTTTATGGTGGACTTGGCCTATAGAGAACAATCACAAGTGAGATTTTCAAAATCACTGGTACCCTCATCCCTCCACAACTGGTACATTCTTTACTACCTCTCAGAGAACGTAGGTGGTGAACTCTCAGGTTACACATGTTTATCCAACATGCCCACTTCCCTGAAACTCCAGCCTTACTTCCATGTTAACAAAGGAAGTTCTGGCATCTCCAGTTCACTGGACGAAACACCAGAATTTTCCTTTGTGGAGACATTAGTCTTCTGCTTAGCTCTATTATAGGCCATCTTCGAGGTAAGGCTTCAAGGAACTATCTTGGTAAACCATTTAGGTCTAGAGCCGATGTCTTTTCAAGACTTTGAACCCTGAAACAAAGTTGAATGCCCTCATGCCAGTGAATTCTTTCCCACTTAGTCTTGTTATTCTTCCCTCCCTTCTCTGATCTAACCCTCAAGATACATTCCTCTATTTTTCACATGTGTTCCTTTGATTCCTGCAATTCCTTTGGCAGGTAGGACTATTTCTTCCAAGAAGAGAACCTGAACTTTCTTGCTTGGGATGCTGAGACATGACTGTTCAGCAGCCCAGAGGAAATAATGGATAGGGTGGGTGGTCCTTGAAGATCATAGCATCATATTACAAAGAAACTACTTCAAGTGAGGCCATCGCGTGGTCTTCAGGAAAAGGGAGACTATTTTTTTTCCCCAATAAAAAGGAAGAGTCTGCTTCTGCTGGCAGGATGATTAAGGGAATCTTGGGACTCAATATTCTCAGCCTTGTCCAAATGTTTTCATATGAGGTCTTAGGGTCTCACATTTTCTCTATAAAAGGCAAGGTTCTGTCATAGGAGACCTGTCAAGGCTGTTTGCATTTAGTCTTCTGTATTTTTGCCACTTTAGAAGTCAGGTCTGCCCCATAGCTGATTGAGACCCTTGTCTCTGAAATTTTTCATGAAGACTTTGTGGCTTTTAGAGTGTGCCTGTGTTAATGGCTAACTACATTGAACTTGTTATTTTATTTTTGGTAGATACAATACCTTTATTTTATTGATTTATTTTTATGGGGTGCTGAGGATAGAAACCAGTTCCTCATGCTTGCTAGGCAAGTGCTCTTTCACTGAGCTACAATGTCAGTCCTATTTTATTCATTTATTTTACAGGTTTCCAACTCCATCAAAACCTTGCCCTTCCTGCTCTTTTTAATTGTGACTCCTCCCATAACATTAATTGCCTTAGCTAATTGATTTCCCAGCACCTTCTCTTCTATATATACTGATCTCAGTTGGCCCCAGGTGTGTTCACTATGATGCTGGTGCTTACCAGAATTAATCCTACCCACCACTCACACTGGAGTTCCTATTGCTGTCAGACAAGCTGGAAAATCTCACTATAAAGTCCCTCCTCTAGGTGGACTTTTTAAAATGTAGTAGCAATTATCTTTGACCTGGCCTCTTAGAAAGCAGACCGAGACAGGTATCAAGTTTTGTTGCTGTACAGTGGAGATGGCATTGGGGGGAGGGGGCCATGAGACAGGGAAATAAGGGAAGCCATATGGAGTGGCAGGTTATGTGCAGTCAGAACTTCCTGAAGGACTACAAAGAAACAACCAATCAAATGGAACCATAAAATATTCATACTCAGTGGGATCAAGTCAGACATTAATAGCTTGAGGTCAAGTCTTGCCATCAATTGAGTTCAGTTTAGGTCAGGTTTTGCTCTCTAAGAAGTTATGAAAAAAATAAACTTCCAGTTTTAGACTTTGACATTATAGATAATGGGTAGTGGGCCTGCACTTCTCTAATAGCACTCATCTCATTTAGTATTTTAAATGGGCTATTTTGTACCTTATATTCTAAAATGGTTTACCTGATCTCCCCTACTGTAGTGACAACACTGACATAGGTTTGTATCTTCAACATAGAGTAGTAAGTCTGAAACACAGGAGACCCTCAGTAAATGTTTTTAGAAATTAACTGAAAATAATACTGATGAGATAATAATCATATCAAGAACTATGACTATTTGTGATTCTATTACGTGCTCAGCACTACGTGTGAAGTCTATATTCATTTTCTGATGATACCATAACAAAATACCATAAACTGGGTGATTTAAACAACAAAAATTTATTCGTCACAGCACTGGAGACCGGAGTTCTCAGATCAAGTTGTCAGCAGGTTTGGTTTCTTCTGACACCTCTCTCCTTGGTTTGCAGATAGCTAGCTTCTTATGCTTACTGTGTTCTCATGTGGTCTTTCCTCTGTGTTTGTGTAGATATATGTCCAAAAGCTCCTCTTCTGGTAAGAAAAAGATCACGTCGAATTAGGGCCCCACCATGAAGACACCATTTAAAGACTTTATATCCAAATATATTCTGAAGTACTAGGGGTTAGGACTTCAACATATGAAGCAGGGAAGGGGACAGGGGACACAATTCACTTCAGAACAGTGTCTTAAGTCATATTCTAAAATCCCACTGTCATAAAATAATTTACTAGAAAACTCAAGAGAAAATTCCTAGCCAGTTCATTTATTTTGGCTTCTCTTTCATTCAAAATAAGCTCATTCATAAATAGTCTAAATAGTTCTTAATTGGGCTTATAGTGTATATTATTTTAAAACACCAGATGGTGTATCCTGCCTAGTTCTTGATCATTTTCCCTTGAATTCTCTGGGTGCATACTTGTTAAAATGCAGTGAGCCCGGGTCAGTGTGTGCACATGGTTTTTCTAACATCTGGGTGTTATAAAATCATGACTGAGGGATCCCACAGATGATGGTCCCAGGTGTTCCTGAAGCATTCGTCCCCTAAGCAGTTGTCCCTGGATAGGCAAGTGCTGGTGCTGGTGTTCACATGTGGTAAGAGAAGAATCAAGTCAATTACCCGCATAATTACAGTGTGAATGAGCCCTTCTTTTGCTTATCTATTTCAGGAAGATATTTGAGGGCAGGATCTGTATAGGAGGGTTGAAAAACTTTTCCTATTCCTCACTTTGCTTGGGATACAGATATGCTTTCTATATCCATGATTCTCAGCCTGAGGCAATTTTGCCCCCTGTCCCTGGCCCCAGGTATATTTGACAGTGTCTGGAGATATTTTTGATTGACACAACTTGAGGGTGCAACTGGAATCTAACAGATAGAGGCTGGGGATGCTGTTAAACGTCCTATTATCATGCACAGGACAGTCCCAATTATAACAGTGTATTTTTCCAGTCTAAACATCCAGTATCATCAAGATTAAAAAATTAAACCATGTTCTATCCATTATCGGTATCTATGATGGTTACACCCAGGAATTTGTTGGGCGAATTGTAGCTAGTTGATAGGGTTAATGTCCCTCTTCTGATCATTTGTTATTAGAGTTATAAAACAAAATCACTCCTACAAAATGGAGAGAAAAATCTAAACTCTCTAAATTGGACTAGGACAGGGACCTAGAATGCATATAGGAAACCCAGGCAAAACTTGCCCTTGTGATTTTTTTTATTAACTAAATCACACATTTGACATCGTAGCACTGCACTGCAGATATCAGTCACCTCTTTGGTCAGACTTTGGTCAGATTTAATCTTTTCTGTTCTACAAAGATTTCATGTTATGTATCTGAATTCTGTACCTTCAAAAATCTTAATCTTGAAAAGAAACTACCTTTTCAAGGAAATTACGCATTATGCAGAGCAGTAATTGAGATGACTGCATTTTTAAAGTTGAAAAGCCAAGTGGAGAGTCCAGAAGTTTTTCTTACGACATTAATTTCCCCTTAATGAAATAGGAAAGTATTGTTTTGCCCATTGTCTACCTTTTCACAGAAATGTAGCTGTGTGTGCGAGAGAGAAAACTAAGAGTCCTCATTGAGACCTGTAGCCCTCCAACTTCATGGAAATCAAAGTCAACAAGAAATATGCTTCTGATTCCCACTTCATATCTCTGTGAAAACAGCCCCTGGTAGAGGGAAACATTAAGTTTGATTTTTTTCTTCAAGGTTTTCAAATTTGTCAAAAAAAAAAACAGGGATTGTCAAATATGCTTTTTTCCAATACAAATTGGATAGGTGTGCTTATTTCAAAACAAGCTCTCCAGTTGATTCTTCTTAAAAAAAATTATTGTAGTTGTAGATGGACACAATACCTTTTTAATTTATTTATTTTTATGTGATGCTGAAGATCAAACCCAGTGCTTCACACATGCTAGGCAAGTGCTCCACCACTGAGCCACCACCCCAGGATCTTTAGCTGATTCTTTTGATGCCTGTAGGAATGTTGGAAAATATTACCCTGGAGCACGAATCCACAAACTATCCCCCATGGGCCAAAACTGGCTTGCAACTTATTTTTGTAAATAAAGTCTCATTGGAATACAGCCATATCCATTATTTTTCTTATTATCTATCGCAACCATCATGTTATAACAGCAAACTTGAGTACTTGCATGTTGCCAGCAAAGCCAAAATGTTTAGTCTCACACCATTTATAGAAAAAATTGTTGACCTCCTGCTTTGGGCAGGGGTAAAATGGATAGGCAGATATGAGCAAAACTGTCTGCTCCCTGGCTAGAACTGCAATACAGCACTTGCTCCAAATCAAACACAGCCACTGGAAATCAGGCACTTTCAAGGAATTCTTTGCTTCTTCAATTAATCAAGCCTTATTGAGTCCAAAAGTGCATTTGGAAACATTTTAAAATGTGAAGACCCAAGTTCTTTAGAAAAATTGCCAAAGATAACATATGTAAGTCAATTAAAGCAAAATTCTGTGCTGAACTGTATGTTACTGACTAGAAAATCAGAAATTTGAAGAAGAGATGAGTTCAGATAGAATTAATCTGTGCAACAGGAGATAAGGAAGGTGTGAAGGTTAAGTGTGAGATTATGCTGGGCCTGGAAGAAGTAGTAAAAGCACACTCAATTGGTTGACTGATTGACTGATTTATTGGTTGATACATGTCGGAAGAGTTTGCATCTTGATGAGCAATGGGAAATAAGGTTGGATACTGAATTCATTATCTACTGCTGCCTAAGAAATTATCCCCAAACTTAGTGACCAACAAATATTTATTATCTCCTGTTTTCTGAGGACCCTGAATGTTGAAACAGCTTAATTGGGTGGTTCCAGTTTAGGGTTCCACAGAGGGTGAAGAGATAGGCTGAGGTTGCAGTCAAATGAAGGATTGACTGGGACTAGACAGCCCACTTCTTAAATGGCTCAGTCACGTGAGTGGAGGCTGGAAGCTTCAGTCCCTTGATGGCTATAATCAGAAGATTTTTGTTCTTTAAGGCAAAGACCTCTTCATAGGATACTTGAGTGTCCTCATGACATGGGAAGTAACTCTCTACAGGCAACGTGTTATGGACTAGATCTTAAATGTCCCCCCAAAGGCCATATATTGAAAGCTTGGTGCCCAATGTAGCAATGTTCAGAGGTAGGGCATTTGAGAGGTGATTGGATCATGAAGAATCTGACCAAATCAATGAATTAATCCATTTATAGCTTACTGGGCTTTTGGGGAGGGGCTTTGTTATAAAAGCAAGCTCTCCTCTCTGCTTTTAGGCTGCTATGAGGTGAGCAGCTTGCTCTACCACAAGTTCCCTGCCATGATGTTCCACCTCACCACAGACCCAGAACAATAGGGCCAAGTGACCACAGAATGAAACTTCTAAAACTATGAACTGAAATAAATCTTTTCTCCTTATAAGTTTCATTTCTCAGGTATTTTGTCACAGCAATGGAAAGCTAACTAACAGGGACTAAAAAAGGGAGAGAAAGCAAAAAGGAGGTTGCAGTGCCTTTCTATGACCAGAGACAGATCTGTCATCATGTCTTCCATACTCCATTTATTAAAACTGAGTCATGAATCCAGGCAGCCTGATTCCATTCCAGGAGATGGGAATTAGGCACCAATTTTTAAAGGGAGTGGGGGTATTAAAGAATTTATGGGAATATTTTTAAACCATCATAAATACTAGTAGTATATGTAAGTCAAGTAAGAATCTGAGACTATACTGAAGAATTGATATTTCCTCCAGATTCATGACATGTGATTTGCTTCTACCTGTGAAACCCAAGAGCCAAAATCCATCATTGATCGTTATTTCACTAGTATTCTACAACTGGGCTTATCAAAAACCAGCAGAAGAATGTTTCCTCTTGATGTACACAGGATAAAGACAGGTGGCTCCTACAGTCCCCTCTCTGTGTTCGCCTCTTTTCTTCTATCAGAGGAAAGTCATGGCCATGTGGGAGAGAGCACATAATGTAAGTTTTTTTCCTTTCATTGCTCCAGGGACTATATTTCTAAACCATGCCAAAAAATCAGAATCTTTATGATAAAGAAAAAAAGAAAAATAAATTAAAACCTCAGGCACTGAAGTCATTTCTAACAAAAAGTATAAAATCATTTTTATACGTCTTTAATAATAAATTTTATTTGTAAGTAAAACTGTCAGCTTAACAAATTTGTTTAACTTTAGTTCCATTTGTGGTATTGGCCCAGTTGTGTCTTTATTCTTACATATAGAATAGAATTTTTTAAATGTTATGCATTCATGTGTGCTTACTATGATACACGTCTGGTGATAAAGCATGGGTAGGCCAATTTATCACCACATTTACAGACAGCTTTAAGAGTAGCATTACCTAACTTAATCAACCATTCCTTGAACCCGTTACACCTGCCTGCATCTCTGGTTTGGTCATACAGTACCCCCTCAACGTTCTTGGTAAAATAGTGCCTCAACTTTGTTTTGAGAAACCACCCCTGGAAGACACTTCAAGACTTTCCTGGGGTTGATGTCATTCTTGATGCCATGAAGTGATTTCTGTGGCCCGAGGCCAATAAGTACCTCCTGTTCCTCTAGCCGCAGTTAGGAATGACCATGTGACCCTATTTAGGCCCCTGTTCAGGAGCCAGGATCTGGGCTTTTTCTCAACTATTGATGGAAAAAGCCTTCACTTCTTTCCTTGAAATTGTTTTGCTGTTGTGTGGAACACTTTGCTTCCACACAGAGAATAACGATGAAGTTGATTTTGGGGGAAGAACAGAAGGAACCAGAGCAGACAGAAACATCATCTGCATTAAGACTTGCCCAAAGCCAGGGCTGCATGTCTGTCACTTGAATACAAAATGTCCTCACTGATAAAATATTTGTATGTTTGATTCAATTAACCTCTTCAGTGTTGTCAGGGTTTTTTTTGTGTGTATTATCTTGTTTCAAAACTCTGTGTACAGAGAGGACAAATTATACCACTGGGAACTCAGTGGACTATTTCTCAGGACCGCGGTTCAAGTAAATATCTTTTAGTTGACTTATCTCATTTTGATATGGGCTTGAGGTGGGAGAGTATGGTTTTGTTTTATTTTTGTGTTGTTTTTTTTTTAACATTAAGTCTCCCTGAGGGGCTTGTCATTTGAGGCTTCTGTTTGTCATGCTTACGGTGCAAGGCAAAAACACTCACTAAATTCAATCTTTGAATTAAGCTGTAACCAAGCTTGTATATTCATTAGAGGAGAAAAATTCTCCTCGAAGAAGTTCAAATTGTTTATTGATTTTCATTTCTGTGTTCAAAGGAAGCCTGAGTAAGTCTGTCTCAGCACAGTCCCCGTGGGCTAAAAAGCCAACAAGTGCACCACATTTAAACCCACCTGAGCAGCTACCAACCACAGTGGGAGGATTCTTCTAAGACTATATTAATAAATGGTGAAAGGGTGAGATTTCCAGTTCAATAAGCTGATTCTTAATGAGAAATAACAAATTTGCCACCACTGGCGATAAATGACAATTTGGCAAAAAAATTGAGAAAAAAAATGAAAATCAAAAGTAAGGGAAAGAGAAAGTTCATTTAAATGGTCCCCATTGCCTGTGTCTCGGGGTAGGGAGAGAGTTCTTTAAAAACACCCCTGTCTCCCTTAACTTTGATGATTTTATTATACTGGTGGATACTCCATTCCTGATCATAGGAAGAGTGGATCGAAGGGTTCATAAAGACACAACCATGGTGCTCTATTTGTTAACCATCACAGGCATCTTATATGAATATGAATTGCCTCTGAGGCTTCTCTGAAAGGGGGAGATACCAGCTTACAAAAATAGGAATATTTTATGCATCTTGAAGCAAAATCTAGAAATTAGCTTTTTAAAGTGGATGGGATTTCATAGCTTTTTTTTTTTTTTCCTGTACTGGGGATTGAACCCAGTGATGCTACACCACAAGTTACCTTCTAGCCCTTCTTTTATTTTATTTTATTTTATTTTATTTTATTTTATTTTATTTTATTTTATTTTGATTCATTGTACACAAATGGGATACAACTCTCGTTTCTCAGGTTGTACACGAAGTACAGTCACACCATTTGCGTAATCATACATGTACATTATTTTTCCTTCCTCCCACCCCTCATTTTCCTCTATACAATCCATCCTTCCTCCATTCTTGCCTCCATCCCACTCCCTCTTCTTTATCATCATCCACTTATCAGAGAAATCATTCAGCCTTTGTTTTTTTGGGATTGGTCTAGCCCTTTTTTATTTTTTATTTTCTTATTTTGAGACAAGGCCTTGCTAAGTGACTCAGGCTGGCCTTGAATCTGGGATCCTAACCCTAACCCTCAGCCTCCCAAGTAGCTGGGATTACAGGTGTGCACCACCATGCCAGCTTTTAGAAGTCTTTTGACAAAGATAAATTTATGAAGATTTATCTTCTCTAGATTTAATGTTCTGCCTAAAGACCTTTTTTCAAAAATATTTCCACAGTTTAGTTTTTCTATTCTCCCTGAAAGACTTGACAATATAATGGATAGGAATCAGTTTTAAAATCAAACCAATCAAACCAAAATCAAACCAACTAATTCTAATTTTGAATTAGAAAACTATGTGAACTTAGTTTTTATCTTTTTTGTATGAAATAGAAGAGGAAGCTCCTTGCATATAAACCTCTTAGAGATTGAGTTTTTAGCCTCAGTGCTGCCAAGGCTATCTATACACCTGAGGAAAATTTCTTCTTTTCTCTGTTTAACAGTTTCCTCATATACGAACAGGATAAATGTTATTTATTCTGCTTCTGAGGAAGATGAGGTTGTTCCAGTGATTGAACCCAGGAAAGGAACACTTAACAACTGAGTCAGCCCTTCTTATTTTTTATTTTGAGATAGGGTTTCACTAATTTCCTGAGCTGGCCTCGAACTTGTAATCCTCCTGCTTCAGCCTCCTGAGTTGGTGGGATTACAGGCATGCGCCACAATGCTGAGCCTTCTGAGGGATGTTTGAGGATAAAATAACATTGACAATATTTTGGCAAAACTATAAGCACATAAATCTATAAGGCTTAATACCAGGAATGATGTTCTATGGAGGCCAGATTGCTAGAAGAGTAATTGTTCAGACTTGATGGCAGCATTATCTGACACAAATAGTGTCTGTTACTCAAGACAGAGCCCTCCATAAAAATAATGGTATAGGGAAATCCTTAAGTAAATAAGGGATCCCTTCTAACCATGCCAGTTAAGCAGGAGTTCTTGGAAAACTACCTGACAGGTCTAAGTCATATGTTTCTCCAAAACTTTGAACCCTATACTTAATTCAATCTTTAAGGTTGAGAAAATACAAAATTTAATTACAAAATATAAAAATATGCTCATTAAAATTAACAAACAATCAGAAGATTAATTTACAAAAAGATATACATTGTCTAGAAACTTGTCACATAGTGATTTTGATCTGGATGTTTAGCACTGGAGAATTTGTCCTGGACCTGGGCTCCATTCTGAGCAAAAATTTTCATCTCTATTTATTAACTCCAACAAACTTAAGGTTAACAAAAACTCAGACTGTATCCAATAAAGAAATTGAGAGTGAACAGGCTCACAGGAATGTTCAGGGCTATGAATTATCTCAACATCATGACACTGTTGTGAGAAACCCAGAGCAAATGCCCAGGCCAAGAGAATTCTTTAATTTATCAGTGAGGCTCCATTAAGTTGAATAATTATAATTCTAGGAAGATAATTTTCACCAGTAGTTTTGCATTAAAGGGAATCATTCATTAGTGAAAAACATCATCTGAATGAGAAATGTAATTTTTAGAAAATGTAGTGTAGTATAACAAACTTCAGGCAAAATTTTTGCATTTTGGTGTTAGATCAAGCTCTGGTTTACTGTGCAAGCTTAAGTAATCTGTTCCTCCTTTGGCATAGGCACAACAAACATCCAGATAAGACAAGAATGACCACTTACATCCATTAGCCCCATGTGTGAAAGGACTTCAGGAGCATGCCTTTCTCTGGTGGCTAGGAGGTTCCCAAAGGAGTCCCAAGGGAAGTGGATGTTCTGGGGTGCTGTGCTCTGCACAGAAACTCTCACATTGAGTCTCTTGCTTTTAAAGTCTGGGGCATCTGTCTAAGCCAAACTTTGTTCCTTCATAAAACTATTAGCTAAGTGATTTCTGGGTTATTACCTCATTCACTGACTGGTTTGTAATCCAACTTATAATTTTCTTTTTTATTCCACCTCCTGTCATACTTGGAAACTGCAATATACATGAGAAAACACACCAAAGAGTACTCCTTGGTGACTATGATTATCACTTCCAACCCTTCAAAACCCTTGACCTCATGGACATTCTAGACGTACTCCTCCCCTAGAGCAACTTACACCAGACTTCTCAAACTCCGATGCCTCATTCTAGTCTATTTCGTACTCTCCTTGAGCTCTCTCTCTGCTTCTTTTCTACTTCAGAGAAAGAGACGGGTTTTTTTGGTCTCAGAAATATTTTCCAGTCTGTCTGAACCCTCCTGGTTTCAAGCAGTTTGCGGCTCAGCTTGGACCTCATAATTGATCACCTGGTGTACTTTTTGGTCTGTGTGCATCACCAGGGCTCTCTAGTGTCTGTTCCCTCCTCTGATCTCAACCTCAGGCCCTGCTTGCCTTTCTTTGCAGGAAGGATATCAACTCACAGTTCTCTGCAAATATCACGTAGCCTGTTTTATGTCCTTGGGAAGATTTGCTTCAGGCATCCCTTTACTTAGGATTCATTCCTGGACACTTTCTCCCAGGCCTCTGGCACACTGAGCTGAGAGCCCCTGTCCCCACAGTCTGCTCTCATGACCATCATGACACTGACCACATGCTAGTGACAGTAATCTGCTAACATTCCTGTCTTTCCCAGTAAACTACAAGCTTACTGGAAGACTTTATTTCTTCAGTCCTTGACTCCTGCCAAAGTGGCTGGAGTATAAAGATGTTCAATAAATATTTCTTTTTTTTTTTTTTTTCAGGGGTGGGGTGGTTACCAGGGATTGAAACTACTCAGGGGCACTCAACCACTGAGCCACATCCCCAGGCGTATTTTGTATTTTACTTAGAGTCAGGGTCTCACTGAGTTGCTTAGCACCTTGACATTCCTGAGGCTGGCTTTGAACTCTTCATCTCCTGCCTCAGCCTCCTGAGCTCAATAAATATTTCTTAAAATTAAATACACTAAACTTTTGCCCTTCTTCCATAACTGCTCCTCAATTGTTCCAAACAGAAGCAATTAAGCAACCAGTTTTGTTCATTCTCACATCACAGGAAATCAAAAAACCAATATCCCTTTAGATAGGAACTACATAAGACCTGGGCTGCACTCTCAGTGTCTAGACAATGAAGCACATATTAGGTGCATAAACATTTTTGGAATTTCAGTATTTTGTCTAAATGTATATTTTCCAATATTAGGTGGGCTCAAAGCACATTGAATTTTTTTTCTCACATTTGGATAGATTTTTCTCTTCTTTGGAGACTACTTCAAAACTCTTCAAGTGTCCTCAAGCTTTTAAACACATCTCCAGCTAATTCCAGCTTCTCACTTCCTTGGACAAAATGGGACAAAATGTCAAATGTACCTCTTCAACCCTTCTCACTGTGATGTGCTGGGACTTTTTATCTACACTAGAAATTATGAATTTTTTTCACAAGTATGCAAATATCAGCATTTTCATCAATTTCATTACTAAGGTTGACTAAATCTGTGCCTTCAAGTAAACATAAAATAAGTTTGTCAAAAAAGTTCTTTTGAATTTTTGCTAATAATTATTTGCTTTGTCTTATAATCATCTTATAAAAATCAATGTTATATTTTATCATTTTTAGAAATAAATAATTCTTATAACCTGCACACAAGGATGACCGATCATGTGACTTACTATTGAAAAATATATAGGAGAAAAAGCATAGAGATTTTTAATTATTCAACACTCATTAAGATAAGCAGTAATTTCCTTTGGAGATGGGGTCCTAGAAACACTGGGTGATAGTTTCATAGGATTGTTGATCTCACACAGAGTAACCTAGCTAAACCTTCTGGCAAGCCTGTTTACTCAGGAAATATTCAGATAAAAATGAAAAGATTAGAAATGCATTTGATCTTTTTTCTACATTTAATTTATGTAAATCACAAGTCCAAGTGCTTCATAGTTCCTAGTGAACTTGAATTTACTCCTTCCCATATAAACACGGTGCTTTTAGCTCAAGTACTATTCTTTTTTTTTTTTTTCCCCTCCTTGGTTTAATGGTTGTTTGCATTTCCTGTTTTTTTACAGTATTGTGATGGTTTCTTTTTTTATATATATTTATATAGAAGCGTAAGTACATATACTTATGTATCTACACAAAGTATACATATATGTACATATGTAAATAGCATATATATATACTTACATATATATACAAAGCATGGAATATTATTCATGAAATCTAACAAATATTTGTTTAACTAAGGTGAATTATTGAGCTTTTTATGTAGTAGCTTTAGCATTCTGCACAAAAGTTTTACATATTATTATTGAATTATCTTTAAATCATTATATGTAATAATATAATTGTCCCCAGATTGAACATTTTTATCACATGACATTCTATACAAGCCCAGTCAACCATCAATATACTTACAACTGTTTATACTCTAAACATGCTAAATGAATTTTTTTGTTGTCTTATTACCAGGTTCAAAGAAACATATCTAAAAGATAAAGATTAATATTTTTATACACTTTCAGATTATATGGAACTCAGTTAAAAGTCATTTACCAAATGTAACTTTCCTAATTCCAATTTATTTATTTATTTATTTATTTATTTATTTTATTTACTTATTGATTCATTGAACACAAATGGAGTACAGCTATTGTTTCACTGGTTGTACACAAAGTAGAGTCACACCATCTGTGCGTTCATACATGTACACAGGGCAATGGAATCTGTCACACATTCTGTTATTATTTTTACCCCCCACCCCGCTCCCACTCCTCCCTTCCCTCTATGGTATCTATCCTTCCTCCATTCTTGCCACCCTTCCCCCCCACATTATGCATCATCATTCATTTATCAGAGAGACCATTCGGCCTTTGGATTGTTGGGATTGGCTGATCTCACTTAGCATAAAAGTCTCCAACATCATCCATTTACCTACAAATGCCATAATTTTATTCTTCTTTATGGCTGAGTAATATTCCATTGTGTATATATACCACAGTTTCTTTATCCATTTATCTACTGAAGGGCATCTAGGTTGATTCCATAAACTAGCTATTGTGAATTGAGCAGCTATGAACATTGATGTGGCTGCATCACTGTAGCAATCTGATTTTAAGTCCTTTGGGTATAGGCCAAGGAGTGGGATAGCAGGGTCAAATGGTGGATCCATTCCAAGTTTTC